>JAYMTK010004599.1:0-10973 GCA_036897405.1 Pelargonium myrrhifolium | reverse complement strand
TTAATTATTTGATAATTAATATTAACAAACTAAAAGACTTGCATAAAACTCAAGTGAAATTTTTTTTTAATCAAGCGAAACAACAGTAATTGTGTCATTGTTGCCGGCAAGATTTCTGTTCCTGCCGCCCTCGTCTCTCTTGGTCATGATCATGTTCGTTATGAGCGTCCGGTCGTTGAAAAATAGTGGCTTTTCAGAATTCGAAGGCATCAAACTTCTGCAATATTTTAAATTCTGGAACGTTAATAATATTGTTCATAAACCTAAGACTCAAATCCATATTTCAAGTAGGATTGGTTTACCCTTCCACTTTGCTCTCGATCAGCTCTCGCTTCTTTTTATCCCACACAAGGGTCTCGAGTTTTTGTTGCTCAAATCATCTCTCACTCTTCGTTTCTTCAAAAAAGTTTTTGAGGTATTCATTATTAATTCTTTTAGCTCTCTCTATCAAGATCGCACTGATCAATGAGATAAACTCAAAAATTTTGCTCTGTCCGGTTGTCCATATACTTTTCATTCATAAATACAGTGGGATGATGACTTGTGAGTTGTGATGATGCGAGTCCGACCCGTCTTTGCTATTTCACTTCAATCGTAACCATGATCATAACACACTTATTTCACTTCAACTGTAACCAATGTGATGAGTATCTTAATCAAAAGAATTTTCTTTTGAAAGGTTGTTTTATGGTGTAATTTTGAATTTTTTGTGATTTTGTGAATTTATTTGACAAGTCTCAATTTTTGTGGGGTGTTCATCAATTATTCTAAAAGGTTTGATATTAGTTTTTGTATCTGAAAATTTTCTATTTTGATAGTTGTTTTGATCTTGATGTAATGGATGTCAAAGGAAAGGTATGAAGGTGCATGTTTTGACATAAAAAAAGAGGATAAAATTGACTCTTTTCAAAACAAGTGATGCGCACATGATCAAAACTAACTGAAACTAACAATTTTCATATTAAATGGATGGAAAATAAGTTTTTGGGCATTGGTGATGAAATCATATAGTTAGAGTATCATTGATGATTTAAAAAATAGTAGAGAGATCAATTGTGAAGTATGTGTATAGTTGAGGGATCAATAGTAACTTTATCCCTATTTTTATTATTTGTGTTTCAAAAATGGAGAAAAATAAAGAGGTGATTACATTAAACACACCTGAATTATAAACTTTTTTTATTTTGCACCCCTAAATTTTACTAGGCACATGACCTAATAATGACATTTTTAGTTAATTTTAACCGACGGAAAGACCTTTTGTTATTCCAAGGGTGCTAAAAGTTTCATACCAAAATTCATGGGTGCAAAATTAAAAAGTCGATAGTTTAATGATGCTTACTGTAATTAACAAAAAAAATGAAGGATAATTTAATCATTTTACTCTTAAACAAACGGTGTTATGGACAGAATTATCTTTTAATACTATATAGTAGTTTAATGTCACCGACCAAAGTTCACGGATGCAATTTGTGAAAATAAATAGTTGATAGGTGCTTTATGTAAATTTTCAAAACTTAAAAGATGTAAACTCCTACCAAATTACCAGAAGAGGATCAGGAGTCTCAGCCAAGACACAGAAAATATAGATTCGGGCGGGCGCTCCGCGCCCACAAATTCACAGGTATAGACGTGGGTATGAGTGTTAATTAGGGACGTGAAATTCTTTTTTCTCTTACCAAAAGAGAATCAAGAGTATCAGCCAATCCATCCACACGCGAATTGCGAAGCCAAACTAACCTGAAAAGAAGACCAACAGAGAGATCGATTCGAAAAATGTCGTCAGCATCAAATTCAAACCCTAATTCCTCTTCTTCGTCTCCGATCGAGCGCTTGGACGACGAATTACTGGTGGAAATCCTTCACCGCCTCTCCGGCAGCAAATCTGCAACTCGATGCAAGTGCGTCTGCAAAAGATGGTTCGATCTCATAAACCCTACTTCTGATTCCGATCACTATTTCGTTCGCCGTTTTATTCGCCGGAAAACTGATCGGAACCCGCGTGAGACGTTTTGCATCATCAACACTAGTCATCTTTTAAACGAGATCATACCTCGCAACATAATTGTGCCTTTCAAAGAGAACAGAGATTTTTTCAGATCAATCAACAATGGCTTCTCTCTTAACTTCCTCCCCTGCGAAGAACCAGAGCGCATCTGCATTCTCGCCTCCTCCTGCATAGGCTTGCTCGTGTGCTGCCCGAGCGTCTTCGATCACAGTGTTTACTTCATCTGCAATCCCCTCACGAAGCAATGGCTCTCTGTTCCGCCTCCACCTCTGTCCAGCAAAAGAGCGAGGAGCTTCACTGACACCGACAAGGGAGCAACTAAAGTAGGGTTTACTCACGATGGCGATGAAGGTAGCAATTTCAATTTTGTGCACAAGTTCAAATTGGTGTGTGTTCCAGTGACAAGTGATGAGGTTGGAGAAGATGGGAATGTCTCAAAATATGAGATTGAGATCTTCTCCTCCAAGACTTGGGAGTGGACCTCATATGTTGTGCAGCGCCCGCCCCATTGTTGTCCTTACGTGCGGCCCTCTAACACCTCAGTTGTTACTTGCAATGGCATTGTCTATTGGCGTGATAGGCAATTTATCGCCTTTAATCCAAGGGACAGTACATGCCATTACATTCCTATACCGGAGAGCAAAATCGGATTAAATGGTTGGTTTGGACTATGCCGAGGTTACCTCCGATCTACCAGTCTCTCATACGATAGGACAACTTTAACTGTTTGGGATCTCAAGGACAGTAAAAATGGTGAATGGTTTGTGGCGCATGAGATTAACTTCAATGATTTGACTTCACCTACACATGATTCCTGGCTGATGAAATATGCAATGAGCTCAGCGTCCCTTGAGACTATGGTCTTTGGTATCCACCCAAATGATGGGGATATTGTGTATTTGAGCTGCCAAAGTTGTGTTGTCATGTGTGATATGTCGAGAAGAGTGTGGAAAGTTGTAGGTAAGCTTCCCGAGTACAAGTGGGGGCTTTATACTCTACTTCCATTTGTGCTCCCATGGTGGCCAACGTCGGTTCCTATGCTCTCTAAAATTACTAAACTACACTACAATTGCATCTTGTTCAGTACATGTTTGTTGGCTTACTGTCAATTCTGTGATATGATGTTATGTTTGCTCATTATTTGCAATTATTGTGTATTATCTTCTCTAAACTATATTAGTATTACAAAAGACACTAGAAGTTGAAATGAAATCTCCCAGCTTTAGGAAATGGGAGACTAAGAGATATCAAAAGGAAAGAAGGGCCTTATAGAGATCAAAATATAGGATAAGCCGGCAAGGCAAGTGTTAAACTTTACTCTAATAAAAAAGTTTAAGCTTTTAGGTGGTGGATCAACTAGTTTATCAAGTGGTGAGAAATTTCACATTCCTTCAATATGGGATAAATTAACTCTCCTCCTCACGTGCATAGTGGTCAATACAACAGACACGGCACGTGGACCAAGAAGGGAGGCAACACAGATTGTCACTAGGCTCAAACAAAATCAACTTTGATACTATATTAAACTTTACTCTAACCTAAAAATTTAACCTCTTAGGTGAAGTGTCCAACTAGTTTATCAAGTAGTGATAAATTTTACATTCTTTCAATGTAAGATACGTTAACAATAAGTAAGAAGTGTTATGGATGAGAGGATAAACCTATAAATATATGTTATGGGCTTTGGAATGGAGTAATGAAATTGTAAGGTCCCAAAACATGAGAGATTGGTTCACTCCACATCTCATCTGCATATTACTTGTGCAAGTTTTCATTTGGATGGAAGAAGTCCCAAACCACAAGTCAAGAAATATAGACACGTCTCTGAAAAGACACCCTAATAATTTGAGCATCACATATCTTTCTTTGTAGCTGTGAGTCTGAATCTTATCATATAGAATTGGGAATGGTTAAGAAACGAAAAAAAACTATCCCTCTTGTGTACGACACTTCCCCATTGTGCCAATACCTACGACATTTGGAGGGATGATTCATTCTAAATTAGAGGTTGTCACTCAAGTCATAGAGAGAATATTTGAACCCCTTTAATTGGCTTTGGCCACTAGTTTTGAGAGAGCTTCATTGTGTAATATTGATTGCTCTCTCTCAAGTAGCTACCATTTTTGTCGGTCTGCCTCAGTTTTGTATATTTCCTGCCAATTCAACAATTATCGAGTTTTCAGCAGTTGCGCCCTTTAAGTACAGTTTCCAAGTTCCAAATCACCATCTCAACATAGTGTTATGTGAATAATTGTTGAATTGTGATGTAGTGTGTGTAATTGACAACTGAAATTCAGTAAGTAAACACTCATGATATTAGGCTTCTTTGTTACTATTGAATGATATAAATCTAATGGACTAAACTAGTAGACTAGTGTATGCAAAATTGGGTATGGTTATTGTAATTAGTTTGGAAGTGGAATCAATACTAAAATGCTTAATTTTGTTTGTGTTGCTTGAAGAACAAGATTGTTGACAGTGTTGCTTGAGGTTGAAGAAACCATAATGCTAAGGGTTTCTCGAGGGTCAGTGTTTTCGTGCTGTCCTCTCGAAAAGTGTGTTTGACAAACGGGAAAATGGGTTTTAGAGGTTTTACTGTCCTTTTAAGAACTGTTGTACCGTGTTAATTGATCAAGTAATTGAGCTTATAACATGCAGGAGAGTAGAGTGTGCAGAGACTCAGAAACCGAGAGAAGAACAAGAAGTGGAGGAGGTGTCCAAATAGTAAGTTTTATGGAGAAAAGAATGAGGTCTGCTTGCACATTTCTTGCAGGTTTGTGTAACAAACTAACAATTGTCTCATTTTTTTTATGACTTGTAATGCTTTTTTTAAACACTAAAAGGTTGTTTTGTTTTTTAAATCATTTGAGAATTGCAGATGTGGAGCAATGGGATTGGGCTGGAATTGTTCATTTGATTGTAGTGGTTAATTTACTTGCCTTTTTTAGCTGCTGCAGTGATTTACTTAACTGATTCAATTCTCAAAAGTAACATATGTTGATTTCTAAATCCCATAAGGAAACTGATACTATCTGAATACTGTTATTGCCAGGTGAAATGGTGCGTGTTAAATAACTAAATACTAATAGATAAATAGTCTATGGAATTGGGGTGGAACTTGAGATGAAAACGCGGCTGATCTTATCGACATATTCAGTCACTTCATCTTCTTGCTGTGGCAGAGGTACAGTTTTGAAACTTCCGTCTGGTTGTAGAGTTTGAAAAGTCGCCTCATATCCCTTGTAATCTTCTTTGTTATCATTAATTGTATTCAATGCCATCTGAAGATCAGAAATTGTCTCCAGTAGGCCACGCTTGTGAAATCCTTCTACTTTCGGATCTCCGCTTTTGAAGACCGGGATGTAGTTGGCGGGGTCATTTGTCATCCTCTCAACTTCAATTTCAAATGCTGTTCTGCAAACAATTCAGAGGAAGTTAAGTTAGTTTAAGAAGATACATTAAATAATTATACAAAAATAAAACATTCACTTGTTTGCAGCAGCAGCAGCAGCAGCAGCAGCCATTATTTTCAATTTGTGCATGCAATTTTAAATACTTGTCTTTTTGAATGCAATGAGGAATACTACTGCAGCTAGCATTGTAACACTAATGGTGGACTGTTAATTATATACAACTCTCTCTCTCTCATCAAATTGGTGTGATAATCCTCAATCACTCCATTACAATGAATACAACTCACAATTTGCATTCTGTTTTATTGTTCCATACTCACTCATGTCAAAATTACTCTCAACACCAGGAAGGAACCATCACTCTTAGGCCTTAGCTCTCTTAATTCTCCCTTAGACCTCCATGACCAATTCACCCTTACATACATAAATACATGTGCCTAATCCCTTAGTTTAGACACTCCAATCAACATTTACATTTGCCCACTATTTCTTATCCACTACCTCAACTTTTCTTTTTTGCTGCTACACCCCAATTCACCCATTACATTAGCTCCCTATTTCTTGTACACTGCCCTAAATTTTCTTTTTATTAGGAAAAGGGAAGATATATTATTAAACAAAAAAGTTGTTAATCAAAGTCTCAGAGGAACAGTGGGTGCAATGGTTGACGGGGATGATGACGATAATGGAGACTAGAGTGCGGATACAGTGGTTGAGGGTTGTTTGGCGTGCAAGAAGAGGGGAGAGGATGGTCCGATTGTTGGAGGTCGGAGCTGGTGTGCGAGTGTGAAAGGGTGTTGGGGTGGTGGTCGACGGTGGCTTGTTGGAGGGGGGTGGCTGGACTTGCAGATGGTCGGAGACGATTAGGGCGAGTTTCGATTTTTACCACCCGGTTGTCGAAAGAGGCGATGGAGCTCGGGCACGGGGGGAGGGATGAATCGGATTTCCCGGGTCAAGGAACCCGGGGCAGGGAGTAGTCAGTCAAGGACGAGTACCGATCCTAGGGCCGAATACTATAACTCCAAAACTCATGAGGTGTCATACATAGACACTCATCCAAAGAAGGATGTTTAGTTAGTATGACCCAATTACTGGGGTGACCCCCAGCAACACAAGTCTGTAGTGACAATACTGGTGTTTTCCTTAACCAGATTTGGAATACTAGATAAGATTATTCTTGTATTAATTCGCTCTATATCCCGTTATTTTCTTTTAATGAATGTGGTGTTTTGTGCACCCTTTACTAAAGAAGAAAAAAGGAACTCCAACGAATCTAACACTTGGGTGTTCAAGTATAAGATATTTATGTCCAATTCATTTGGTTCCAATTTCCAATTCATTTGGTTTCAATTTCTTATGTTTGGAGATCAAATTTCGAATGCCCAACCAACAGTATGTCAAAATGCTATTAGTTGAGTTTATATTTCAAAATGTTGATTTGGACCAAAATCAACATGCATTTATCCACAGTCTGCAAATTTTCTACATCAACTACACACACATGAGAGGGAAAAAAAACAATGAATCTCACTGCATTTGTTATGATCAATTAGTGAAAACGCATTTATACACGTGTAAATTTACATGTATCTGTATTTGAAATTACAACTTGTGGCATACTTACAAAGAAATAGAGTTCTAAAATAAAATTTAAATTGTATACATTGTTAAAATATTATGAATCAGTACATTGTCTAATGTCTATGCCATATCATACTCAACTTCATTTGGATTTGATACTCTCTGCCTTCAATCTTCTGCCCACCATCACTGTAAATTGTCCCATCTGAGAACAAGTAATGTAGTTCAGTATTTGTATTATTTCTGTTCCTACATTGTTTGTAACAGTGTGGAAATATAAAACAAACAGTTTCAAAAACTGGTGCCTACTTCACAATGGACATAATTCTCCTTAAACAAACAAAAAGAAGAGAAATCGATACAGTTAAGTTAACGTTTGGATTAGAAACTAATTGACAAATACCGTGCCTCAGCTTTGATCCCTGACGGTTTCATGCTCACAAGAAGAGAAGTGACATAAAAACACCACCTCCTATTGGAAGAAAAGACGACCCCCCAGCAAAAGTTGTCAAGTTCCGGGCACTGCAGATAGAGTTGGGAGGTAATGAACTGAAAGTTATCAGAGTACCTACCCATGTCAAAGAAGTAAGAGAATCACAAATTTGTTTTCTGGATTTTCAAGCAATGATATCAATGATTTAAGTTTCTAAAGTCCACATATATGAGATGAACAATATGTATCTTCAGTGCAGATATCAAGTATTACCTGCTCCAAAGAAACACAAACCACATAGCCCTTCCGGTGCCACCTGATTGAAAGAAATATCAACCGGCAAAAAGACTCTGGTAGTGCATTTCACTACCTTTACCTGCCAACCCCCGAACAAGAGAAAGTTATTAAATAAAAACAGCATACAAGTCATAATATGACCAAATCTAGATCTGCCCATCACACAATTGATTATGAAAACCCATTTAGCCGTAGATTAGATGTAGAATCTTCATCAGCAAAAGCTGTCATATTACTGATCTTGTCCTTAGAGAACTTGGGAGATAAAGAAGTAACTCAAGTAAGATGGTTATTCCAAGCAACAAATTTCAACCTTGTGCATATATGCCTTCAAGTTTCAACTGCATATTTATGTGCTAAAAGAGTATGGATCTTAAGTGTAGATGTCAAAATTTACCTGCTCCAAAAAAACACAAAGCACATATCCCTGCCATTCATTGCGTGAAATGTCAACAGGAATGCTCTGTATCCTGCACTTCACACCCCTGCCAACCACCAAAAATGAGAAAATAAATGTAAATAAATTACAGACTTTGCCATTATTTCACTACGCTCTCATTGTACTTGCATAGTGATTCCTGCAGAGATAATTCAGCTCACCAAATGAATTTAAATTTAGCCTTGCAGACAATTGGTAGTTGAAATTTGATCATTAAACAAGAAGGGGCATAAAAATCTTTTTCCATTTATCCGTAGTAAAAGCTTATGTTCTATCATTAATCAAACACATTACTTCACTTTTTTTTTTCTACTTTAAATAGAAAACAAGAAAAGTTTGGAACTCAATAGGGAGTAAAGAAGGTCAACTAAATTAAGACGTGAATAAGTTCGCAAAAATAACCTTCTAATTCATGAATCAGATCTTTAAACTTTTCAATTAGAACTAGATAGAGTAAAAAGGGAAAGAAATGTACATACAGAGAGAAAACGAACACAAACCTTAACTGATGATCCTGCAATTAGCTTACCAGCTAATTGCTCAAGTCTGTGCCATAGTAATATACAGGGAGTTCTTTAGATGACAGTAAAAACTTTCATAAACTATGATTCAACTTCATTTTAGTCAATTCATGCTCATATCTACAATCTATTTCACATGAAGGATAAAATAACTCATCTATTAATTTATATTCTGGTGGACTTGAATCAAAGATATCCCCTTGTTTATTTCAGAAGGAATGGCTTTTTTTCTAACATTTTTTTCCTCAATAGATTTCAAATTTTCTATGAGTTGAGAAGAAAATATGAAATAAGCAGGCTAAATTATATCAACAAACACATATCACGCCTAATCTATAAATCAGAAAGGAAAAGAAAAGGTTGTGAAACCATAAACACAGTGGAATTTATCATAAGAAAAGTACCTAATAGAGTGGACCAAAAACCCCCCCAATCTTAATGTCAAGAGAGAATTGGTGTGAAGCGGCAGAAACGGTAGCCAGGTCAAAGATAGGTATCTCCAGGCCTTTCTCCTGGTTTCCTTCTATGATCATAGTATAACACATTCATGAGAAGAAACAAATGTCATGAGATAAGAAATGATACGGATAAACATATATAGAGAGAAATTCAAAAATTAAATACTTATTTATTACTCAATAACACCATAGTGAAGTCATATAACAAAATCTGATACAAAGAATAAATCCATTGACTGATTGACTCAACTAACAACCATACCTTCTGGAAATAGAGGACTCCAGGCGATGATTACTGGAGCAAAACAAGTGCGCTCCTCTTTTCCCATGCCATCCATTTCCATTTCTACTTTTGTAGGTAACCTTAATTTGATCTTACTTTCAAAATTGTCATCCATATCACAAATCATAGAAGCTCTAAAACGAGGCATTGTCTTTTCTTTGAAAATGGGGATATGCTGATTTTATAGTGTTCAAAAAAAACCCGGTACTGAGATATGTTACAACCGGAAGAATCTCATCACATGGTTTTCATGGACAGAAAAACGTGTCTCAGCCAGTGGCATTTGAAACGGAAATGTTTTTAGCTTTTCTAGAAACTATTCACGTTGTTTGCTATGTGCTAGAAAATTGAAGTGGGTTAAAACTAATCAATGTCCATGCAACATCTTGATTCTTCACGTGAATAAACAACGTTAGTCATACACATCTATCATGTGTACCATTGATCGTATGAAAACTTCCAACAAATAAAAATTAATAAGAAAATATATTTACCCGACTTAGCCTAGTGATAGTATTTTTTGGATTTATGGAAGGTGCCTCTTTCTAGATATAGTATTGTATTCTATTATATTTTCCAACTTTTGAGATGCTTTCCATTCGAATTCTTAAGATAAATCTACATCAAACCATAACTACTTGACTTCATTTTTCTCTATTAGGTGGCTCGGTTGTAATAGAACAACATTGTAGGGTGAGTGTTTTTATTTTTTTTTTATTTTTTATTTTAATACAACTCATGAGGTATGTTTGATGATTGCTTAATTTCATATGGATAGACAAGCATTACAGAAGTTTGAATGGCTGGATGAGAACAATTTTTGGCCTGGATTTACTGGTTCCTTGGATACAAGATTTGGCCCATTTGAAAAAAATCTATTCAAATCTCTTATATTTCTGACTGCCTGTCACAATTTAAGACCCTTGCAAAAGATGGTATATTATAAAACTTTGAGAGAAATAAAATAACTGAAAAAAAAAAAAAACAAATGTAAATACCTGGTGTAGCTATTAAATATATGAGGTGAACAAAGTTTAAATCTCTGTTTCTGCTGTTACCTAAAACCTGCCACAGCCCCACAGGTGAAATAAATAGTACTCCTCTATACAAAATGAGTGTCGACTTTCTATTTTGATTAAGTTAGTTATGCATGAATTGTCAGCACTTTATTCCTAAGTCTAACTAACACATCCTTAATCTTTACCCAAAAAAGAAGGGGAAAGTGGACAATCATTTTGAGACAAAGGGAGTGCCAAATTAAGAACTTGAATAGGTTAGGCACAAAGTCATTATAGGGTTCTGACCTTTCACTCAAATCTCTATTATCTTTGATAATGAATGTAGGATAACATTATTGACAACAGTCAAGAAAACATAATGAAGTTCATTGAAGATCTACCGATGCTACCTAAAACAGCGCAACACCCACGGACCAATCCGAAACATCCACGTGGCGAGCCAGTCCCGGATGCCTGGGACCCGAGTATAAGGTCACAGTTGCCTGGGACCCGAGAATAAGGTCACGGATGCCTGGGACCCG
>JAYMTK010004598.1:0-10975 GCA_036897405.1 Pelargonium myrrhifolium | reverse complement strand
TTTGCCATAAAATCCGCAGCTTTATTACCCTCCCTATAGACATGGGAAACCTCTACCGTCCAGTCCCGTCTCAGAAGAACCCGAATATCATCAAGGACCCAATCCAGCCTCCGTTCATCATGATCCCGATTAGAGCTTGCAGCAAGAACGACCTCCGAATCGACTTGGACTTTTATTCGCCTCCAACCACGATTCCACGCCAAAGAGAGGCCCGTACGAAGTGATTCCATCTCGGCTCTCGTTACCGTGCAGTGACCGATACATCCTGAATACCCCAACATCCACTCGCCTTCCGCATTCCGGGCAACTCCCCCAATCGAGGCCCTACCCGGATTTCCTTTGGAAGCGCCATCGCAATTAAGCCCAATCCATCCTTCTGGAGGCTTTTGCCAGGAAACAAAAAACTGAGCCCAAGCGGGACGTTGCGGAGCAGCAACACCCAAAGCATGAATGACATTATCTATTTCCATGGAAACCGCCCTTAAAGTGCACGGTGGGAGCTGGAAGTCGTCCTGCAACAAGCGTCCACAGCGCCAACGCCATAAGCACCAACAAACGGCACCAAAGACGATCCCCCACTTCCGACCCGCCACTGTCAAATTTGAGTGTGACAAATTCCAATCCAGCCACTGAGTTCCTGAGAGTTGAGAGAACTGACATTGCGTGTTCTGAATTTTTATTTTCTGACCTTGATCAATGATCACATTCTTTTCATATGCAAATATGTATAGATTCATTTCATTTTTCAGTTGTATGGGAACAAATTTTGCTGACATATATTTCAAATTTCTGAATGCATGCCAAGAATTATGTTATCTCTTAAGTCTTACCAACCATAATTATATTAGAATAAAAAGTCTAAGCCTTTTTGGTGATTGAAGCATGTTACTAAAACAACCAAGTCATCTTTAACCCCAATTTGAAGTGTCTCTTTGTAGTGGATTGTTTTAATTTTAATGAATTGTTTAAATAGTTAATGATCTTTTTTTTCCACTTAATTGGTTTGATTGTACCACATTTGCATCTTAATTGCTTTTAAAAATCAGCTTTAAGAACTCATATATTTTAAGTGACATATTTCATATTTGCATGGGTTACCAGCAATTTCAATGAGAAGTTGACAATTGTATAGTTAAAAAAAGAGAAGTTGCGAGTGCGGTAAGGATTAAAGTTGACAATTATGATATGAATCTGCGAGCATCTACAATCTTATTCGTTAAAGTTCGATCTAATTCGAAATTCAAACTGTTAGTCTATGACAAAGACAATATATTTTATCTCTGTTTGTATCAAAATTTTAAAGTAAAACTTAGAATAGAGAGCAGACAGGGACATCCAAATCCAAATCCAAATCCAAATCCAAACGGAAACGGAATTATCTGTCAAGTTTTGGTCTTAGCCAGTTACCGCCACGTTTGGGTCTCACACCAAACCAAACCAAACCAAAGCCAACCCACGTGAGCATGGAAGGCACGAACCACTTCCACTCGACACACACAACACAACCAACTCACAAACCAAACCAAACCCATCCTTATTTTTCACTCCAACCAAACCCTTGACCACCACTTAACCCCACCACACCACACCACCCTCTCTCTCTCCCCCAGACTCACCACAGTAACCATGGCCACTGCCAGAGACGACGCCGTATTCCCCGAGGAAGACATCGAAGACGACGACGATAGCCAGGAAGACGACGACGACGACGAATTAGAAAACGACGTCGTCCTCCCCGACGACGAGGAGGATCTCAACTCCGCCTCTCCCTCCACCTCCTCCCTCCCCGTCGCCGATCCGACCTCCCTCGTCACCGTCGCTGTTCCCGGCACCGCCGTATCCGCTCCCGGACCTGCCTCCTCCTCCGATCCCAAATTGCCGGCGCCGGAGGAGAAGAAGCCGCAGCCGCTGCCCCTGGACGAGTCGCGCCGCCTCTTTCAGCGTCTCTGGACCGACGAGGACGAGATCGAGCTCCTCCAAGGGTTTCTCGATTACACCACGCAGCGCGGATCCTCCCACCACCACGACACGGCTCTCTTCTACGATCAGATTAAGTCAAAGTTGCAGCTCGATTTCAACAAGAACCAGCTCGTCGAGAAGCTGCGCCGTCTGAAGAAGAAGTACCGGAATGTCCTCGTCAAGATCAACTCCGGGAAAGAATTCTCCTTCAAGAACCCTCACGATCAGGCCACTTTCGAGATCTCGCGCAAGATCTGGAACAACGCCGGCCGCGTTGGCGTTGAAGATAACGCTTTGGACGATGACGAAGAATCAAACCCCAACCCTAACCCTAATTCCAACCCTAACCCCAATCCCAACCCCAATTTGATTTACAGTGAGGTCAAGCATGAAGAAATTGCTGGTAATAGTGCTGAGAAGAAGACACCTAGGTCCAGGAAGCGATCACGGTCGCGAGCTGGATTGGGAAATGATGAGAGACCGGTCTTGAATGATGGACCTGCAACAATTAATGGAAGCAACAACAATACGAACACAGCGGGCTTGATTGAGGACACAGTGAGGAGTTGCTTGTCTCCATTGTTTAAAGAACTGCTGAGCAATGCAATGGGATTGCCCGGGCCGTGCACCAACAGGGGTTTTGGGGCTTCTGCATTCAATCCTATGGCATTGACTTTTGGTGGCCTGGGATCGTTGAATTTCGGAGCTGGAGAAATGGTGGACGAGAAATGGAGGAAGCAACATATTTTGGAATTGGAGGTGTATTCGAAGAGGTTGGAGTTGGTGCAGGACCAGATTAAAACGGCATTGGAGGAATTGCGATCAACCGGAGGGTGATGAAGGCGGTGCTTTTCACAGGGGTTAGTAGTCAGACCCTGGATTTTCTTTTTCAGTTCATAAGTATTTGTTGGTCATTGATCAATGGTTGATAGTCTAGCTGGTGAGTGCATTTGCCTTCTCCTCTGTCGTTAATTTAATAGAACAGTTGTTGAATAATGATTTATAATCAAATTAGTTCTTTTTACTGCTTGTTCATGCAATGTTTTCTTTTTTCTGTTTGCATATATTTAATGCAATAGGTACAACTCTTGGAAAGAAATTGTTCAATAGTTTGGAATGACTTCCATAAGCTGTTTGGTACAGTTTGTGTGTGGGATGTATCCAAAATTGAAAGTGTTTTGCATTTTTTTCATCTCATGATTTGGAACTTACTGTTGTAAGAACAATGGGTATATGAGTTTCAATGAGGCTGGAAGCTTAGCTGGTTAATTTTTGGAATAAATCATTGAAGGGACATGTTATTAAGCGTAGCTGGTTATTAAGACATTCAATGAATTTCTTAACTTCACCGTTTTTTTTCCTGCTATTGCAAGTGACTTGTTTTCTAAAGTTTACTGCTCACACAAGTTTTATTTAGAAATGCTTTTTCACATTCTTTTTGCCATGACATTGGAATTCTTACATGTTATTTACTTCTGTTACATGTACACTATCATCGGCATGCCGAATTTGAAGTCCCAATAAAACAAATTGCATCAAGAGACATATTATAGTTTTTTGTTTTCTTCTTCTTCTGATTAACTTCTTTACCTTCTTATTAACTGTTAGTCGCTGTAAGAGAAAATCGAACTTGGAATTTTCGAAGTTTCATAGCAAGTAATCAAAGCATAGTTTTTGCTCTTGTGAAATTTCCTGAGCAAGTGCATTTGGTGAGACATGGACGTTCATGCTTTTCTTGTGTGAGATTAATTAAATTTGTTCTTAGTATTCATGTACTGGTATGGTATTTGGTTAATTTACTGCAAATGCTTGGTATATTAGTGGTGTGTTTTTCCTATGATGGAATCAGACTTTTGCTAGTCCTTCTAGTCTTCATTTGTGAAGGTAGTGACTTCTTATTTGAAATTCGCATTGTGCTCTGCACATACTGGTTTTGTACACTACAAAATGATGCTGAATTACATAAATTTCGTAACTTCAGTATGTAACATTCTCAGCTTGAGCTTGAGCTGTATATTTTGATTCTAAATGCAGTATTTGAGTTTGGTGAATGTGTGTGCTTGTTCATAGGCTGCTCTAGCTTTGTAGCTTATATATGTCAACTTTTTTATTTTATTTTATTTTAAATACTCACAATTTTGGTCTATATTTGATCAAGTTTCCTATCTATAAGATAATGTTTTATAATCTCAAGTCGTATCATTTTGTGTCATTAGTTCAAATGTTGTAGCATAAAAAGTTTGTCATATATCTTTGCTATACATATGTTCTCTTCTGTTAGCTAAAAGTTGTTGCTTTATTGAAGGTTCGCTGATATTAAGATGTTGTCATTGAGGTAATGAGGATTTCATCATCTTTTTAGTATGTTGTTTGCATAAATAAGTGTAATGGGAAGGCAGTGAATTGTTTTAGAAACCATATTCTCAAGGCCAAGACCCATCTCGGTCTCAACTCTCCAACCCTCCACCCCCTTCTCCTACGAACGGAACCTCTCAGATCGGAAAGTGAGGAGAGAGGGACAAAGAAAGTGATGAGGGATAAATTTTTATAATCTTTTAATTAAGAAATAGTAATTTCCACGTCAGTAAGAATCAAGGTAAAATTTTGACAAATTAACACATTTTATCCACGTAAACGTCTTTTAACAAATCAGTTAACGGGGGGTAACGACGGGTATTAAATTGGGTACAAAATAAATTTTGAGTACCAAATTTGGTAAAATAAAAGTTTGGATACCATATTGGATTTCCAGTCGGAGTTTAGATACTAAAATTGTCTTTATCCAAATTATTTTTTATATTTCCCAAATCTCTATTTCTTGCTCTTATTTTTCTTTCGGCCTTGTTCCAAAATCTTGGGTTTCAATTTTCAATCACCAAAATGAAAACGTTCATTTAATGGGTTAAAATAAAAACTTAGAATATAAGGCTGGTTGGACAAGCAGTTTAAGCGAATGTTTCTCACATTCTCTAGGTCTCATGACATAAGTTGTTGTAGTTTAGCATTCATTCCGCGTTGTTTGTTTTGTATATTTGCCGATTCAAAGATATTGAGACGATAACCATGTGTTTCTGGGTTCACTGTTGTTGGCAAAATGTGCAAAAGCACAAAATGTCTCAGCTAAAAGGCTTTTATGGCCATCTCTATCAACCCTAAACAGCTTTTTACATCAGTTCATAATCTCCAACTGGATTGATAACAAGGGGAAAACGAAATGCAAATTAACTAGTAGCCAAAACAAGAATGAGAACAGTGAGAATTTTGGTTCTCTCTTAAGGCTCTTTGAGCCTAATTGGAATCATCTTGGTCCTACAATTAGGTACATGAGAGATGGGAGGCTAACAAAACACAAGCCAAAAGATCTGATTGTCCTTTAACTTACTAAAAACTATAATCAAATGATCAAAATAGTTAGTAGCAAACATTTTTGGTTACAAGCTTTAGCAACTTCCATTTAACCATTATAGCAAACTTCTAATCTAAAATCATAGAAATTTTCTTCATATTCTAATAGGTTTCCAGCAACTCCTTATTGTAGGACCAATAGTAGATTTGACATATCAGAGTTCATCACCATCTTCTAATTCATCATCTTCCTCATAATCATAATCAATGTTTGCTTGTTGGGAACCACTGCACATTTGACAAGGTTAAGGAAAGAGGGAACAAAACAAGTACCAAAAGATGTTTGAAATAGCAAGAGTTAAATTGGGTGGATTTTGTACTTGGTAACTCGAGTAAAATTCCAAAACTAAACTATTTGGCACAAGAGACCCCAAGTACCAAGTACCAATTTTCAGTATATTTGTTGCATTTATAAAGATAAACAAAACTAAAGAGTAAGACCAAGATTACCTTGTTTGGCTGCAGTGCTTACTGAGATCTTCACATAAGACCTTACTTACACCTCCAACTTTAATAGAACCTTCCTTTATCAGTTCCGCCAACTGCATGAGTACTAATTAATTTCACTGGAACTAAGATGTTCATATTTGGTACTAGTGCGTTTTACCAATGCTTGATAGGGACACTAACCTCATCTTCTGTCTCCTCAAGTAACCTATCTCATCATAAGCACGCTGGTTAGACTTGGTCAACTAGTTAAAAATGACAAATACAATTTAAATATTATCTGCAATAATAATAGCAGGTTCAGCTTTATTCATGTTGGATCTCACCTTCCACAGAAAGATGATATATCTTTGGAATATGCTCGTGCTTCTTGTCTGCCTATCAACCCATGGAAGGAAAAAAAAAAACAATTGTCAGTAAAACCTTAGTCTTCCAAAAACTTCAGTAGAAATTCAAGAATCTGTGGTTAAATAATGTAGTGCAAAATCAGTCATCAAGAAGAGCATGGCATAGAAGAAAGGGGATATTAATATTGATAAAACAAAAAGATAAGGACAAGTTAGGCGCTTGGTTTATGCTAGTATAGAGCTTCTAAGTTGAAGCCATTTTACTCATGATAGTAATAAATAAATAAATAAATACATACTAATTGAGAGAGTATCCCAGTTATGCACTTTAACCCATTCTCGTCTGGTTGAGTTTATCTGCAAAATGAAGAGATAAACAATGACCGCATTAGCACTGGAAAATTTGATCTGATTAATATGAGGACTTAATTATTACCCACCACATAAACCTGTCATAAAGTCTAGTTTTGTTTTGAATGAGCAATTGACACCTTCAGTAAAATCATGGAAATTGTAGCAGTGAAGAAAGAACATTTAGATTAAATTAAGAAATACCTGCTCAAGAGTGTACTCTTGCATCTTGTCACATAGCCCATCAAGGAGGTCAACAACTCGCAGCTCACTGACTCTGTTATGGTAAAAATATGTAGTAAATATACTAGAAGGGTATACATGTATGACAAGAGATGATGTATAGAAATGTATTGAAAAGCTACAGATAAAGTACCCCTTGTTTCAAGAATGAAAACAAGTTTTTGAAAGGAAGAAAAGGATTTAATAGTGAAGGAAGCAAGGAATGTAGAATATCAAGAAGTCCAATCTATCATAACAGCCTTGTCCAACTAGTTCATGTAAAAAAAATGTCATTCCTATTATTAAAATTTAAAACTGTCAAAGTTGCGCATCAATAGAGGTAGACAAAATTGTAATTACCATTAGGGGTCCACTAATTTCTATTTCCAAATCTATGTTATAAAACTGCCCATCCTCAATGCTATACCATACATTTTAATTTTAGTCAAACCCCTATTTTACAATACTTGCTTTGGACTCAAATCTAAAAAGTAACTCAACATTTTTCTTTTCTTTTCTTTTCTTTTCTGACTACAGGCTCGTACATTTGCACTTGCTATAGTCATTCTACTCAATAACTTTACATGGATGTATGGAACAGTGATCAATTAGCAACAGTTTGCAATGAGAAACAAAAAAAAAAAAAAATCTAACTGGATATATACACATGTACTTAGGCAGGTGATATAGGTCTTACAAAAGTTGTCTCATGGGGTAGCCTGGGATATCACCAAATATAAATGTCAGGAACCATGATGAACAATGAATATAACAATTCACAGGTGGGGAAAAAGACGAACGGATGGTTATTACCGAATTGAGTGTGGCTACAAAATAAAAGTCCAAGTGGCCCAAACCTACCAAGCAACGACAACAATGGTTTCCGACACTGATTCAATTGCTCAGCCAACCATGGGATAATCTTACAGTAATGGCCTATTTGTCCATGTATATGAATGCAGTTCAAGGGAAAAAGTCTTTTGAGATTAACTTTCAACCTATCAGGTTTACTACAGCTGTAAATCAGTTCATCTTTTGGGAATTCACTATAATGGTTGATTGCCAACTAGAGTTCTACTACTTTCTCCAGCTGGCCCGGCTGCCTGAAATAAAAAGACTCTACTCTTGTGATAGAAACTATGATTTTTTGCCAATAAATAATAAGATAAACAAATTACAGTCCTAGTCCTAGTCCTAGTCCCAGTCCCAATGCACGACTCTTTTGGAGAAAAACCTATCATTTCCTGAAGATGGAAAGAAGCTGATGAGCTTATACCTGTAATCAATTACCTTTCCTCTACGCTGACCTTGAGCGTCCAAACGATGTCTCATATCTAAATGATTCCTTGGTTTCTCCTGGAAAATTTTAGAATTATTGTAAAATTAGTAGTGACTTGAGTATAGACAGTAATGTGATAATATGATACTGAATAAGTAGTCCCAACAAAGCACAATTGCAAAACACAAAATTGAAATCATAAGAGTGCCTGTGATAATATCAACTTTTACCGGTACTTTAGGTAATCTTTGCATATCCAACAGAGTATTCCAGTACTTAATCTTTGCTTTCTCCATGATCAAGTTGTTGAATTTCGTGTTAAGATTTATTACTTTATAACTCTCTCAAATTATAACTCATGTAATAATGGTAAACAAATCTCATTCTCCAATGCAGCTGTGATCTCCCAAACATTTTGGAGAACAAACTTTAAATGTTACAAATCGAAAGATACACAATGATTCCAATAATGTTGAAGCAGTTAACAGATTTAGATGGATCTTTAATTTCAAATGTTCACAAGTCATAACCAGCTGCCCACTACGTTTTCATTGTGATTAAACCAATAAGAGCCAAACAGGTAGATCATACTTTGAAGCACTGGGATAGTGCAACATTACATTTTCAAATAATAATAAAATAAAAAATCTTTAAAGCTCGAATCAAACGAATAATTCATCCAAAACGCATACACTATGACATTGAATTGCGATAACAAATATTTTTTAAAAATAAATCTTACATTGGATAGTCCAATCTCGAGCTCCTCCTGCCAAACAATTCCATAACAGTCAATTACTCCCCAAAATTGATAGATTTCAAAATGAAATGAACCTTGTTGAAATTCGGAGACGATATCATAATCGAATAGGAGATTTTCAAATCAAAGATTGGTAAGGCTATTGCGGAGAAGTAATATTACCGCCACAGCATTGCAAGCTCCACATTTGTTTTCGATAGCAGAAGCAGCCACGAAAACTGCGAGGGACGTCAGAATCCATAGCAACAACTTGGCCATATCTCCTTCTCTCCGATCACGCCTCTCTTCTCTTGTGCAGACTCGTCTCCAACAGTAGCTAGCTAGTCTAGTACAGGAGAGGAGAGGAGAGGATACAATACAACTGAAACCTCTCGCTCATTATGGGCTGCACATTTTTGCAATCTTGCTTTGGGCCTTGACCGACTGGGTCCAATCCGACTCAAACATACTGAAATTTATTGCAGTTGCTACTACTACTAGCACAAACCATAACTTTTAAAATTATATCAGAGACATGATGAGAATAAGAATCTCAATTAGAAGAATTCGAATCGCAACTTGTTAGGAAGGACTCTAGAGAGCATTTAAAGAGAGAAAAAATATTTTGTAAATTGTGAAGATCTTTTTCTCGTATCAAGGAATGAGTATTTATACATACAAGTTAAACTTGTCATGTGTTGTGTAGATGGTTATCGGAGAAGCGGAGTCTACTCCGGTCGTTGAAGTTCTAGCTTCCGGATCCCCTTCAGGCATTGTGAGGAGGTGTGAATCCCCTAAGAGTGTCTACCGCTTTGTTTAGCGTGTTCATACAAAGCGAGACATCGTGTGATGGTTTAATAAAACGGAGATTCTTAATGGTGACCTGACGGGGCGATGAAATGGTCGAACGACATACAAGGCAAAATCAATATCCTCGTTGCAACGAAGTAGTGCCCAACGACCCAATGTCAATGCGATGAAGTAGGGCCCATCAGCTCAATCTCACTGCAACGAGAATTTCTTCTTCGTGACTACATAGCCGACATGCTTACCATAAACTAGCCAAAGGCTGTTGTAATTTTTGAGCTGAAGATTATGACTTAGGCCTTCTAGAGTGGACCCAAGTTGAATAATGAATTAAATCAAGTTCATCACAACGGAAAGTATAATTTAAAAATAAGAACAATTCGAACACGATACAAATCATATCAAAAATGAATTCAAAGAAAACATGCATAAAAAGTACACAAAAAAGAGACAACGTCAGGACACGCCACATGCCTAGTATAGTGGTATGTCTACGCGCTCCGTTCTACTCTTTTCATGTGGCCATCGTAGGCCACCTCAACTACGTCATCAGTACCATGTGACATCGTCTTTTTCTTGGCCAGTCAATGCTCACCACAGTCACCTATTATATACAATTTCAAATCAGCGTGCATGTAAAAAATTTTATTTTATTAAACCCCCATTTTCTCCCCTCGAAATTAATAAAAATAAGGTGAAGATGACGCAAAAACTTGTTGGATTAAGTGATTTAAACGATATGAATTCTCTGTGAGGTCTAACATTCATGTCTTTTTACCGATAGTATGAATTAAAATTTTGTGTTACAAGAGAGAACTACCCTATATTGTATAGCTCATATAGTAAATAAAGAACAAATTGAAAATGGCAATCAAGTACAACATTACAACAAATGTAGGTTTCATGCTAAGCATTGAAAAACAGCACATATTTGTTACTTGTTAGGATTCATTTCTCCCCAAAAGTTGCCTTTTAAAAACTCCCCTACCCTATCTCTTTTGTATTCAAGCATTGTTGTGTTGCTATTAATTGAGCTTGCCACCAAATCCATCCCTCCAATAAAAGTAAATTACAAATAGACTACTTTAATTATTTGGATAACTACACTTAATTTAAGCTCATCTGGCCCATGTCCATATTTTTTTCTCCATATTATTAAGAAAAAGTATTTTTTCATGTATTTGTATTACATGTATTTTAATATGTATATTATACTATTAATACAAATGTTTAGGGTAGAAAATAGAGAAGTTCCAATCTGGTAATGAATTCGTTACAAATGTTACTATTTTGTACACCTTTTGTTAAAAATCGTTCAAAAAATCTTTCTTTTAATTTTTTCCCGTAAGTTTGATGTATTATAATAAGTTTTTGTAATTTATTATTATGTAAGTAATCAACGTTTGCACTCTAATAATC
>JAYMTK010004597.1:0-10975 GCA_036897405.1 Pelargonium myrrhifolium | reverse complement strand
AAAAAATCAGTTTTCCATAGAAAACAGAAAACAGAAAATTGTTTTCAGAAAACAGAAAATGAAAACAGTTTTTCATAACTAAACGCACCCTTACTAATTTCAACTGACCAAACTCTAAACAATGCCCATTATAAATAAATAAATTGGAGAAATGAGAAATTAGAGGAGGCAGAAGAACTTACTGTATGAACCCTAGAAATCAATTTCTTGGCAAAATGAAAGAAAAAGAAAATCAACCAGAACGGTTCCACAAATCCAAATGACTCAGATAATCGTCTCAAAACGGTCCACCAACCCGGAAACGAAAATAAGATTTTTTTTGTCTCTGTGCTTAGGAGATTGTAGCAACTAAATATGTATTTTGGTGAGATGGAAATGAGGTAAGGCCCTTCAAAATATGCAGAGATGATACAAATGGAGATATGGCTCCAGCCGTTGCTACCTCCGGCGAGCCCAGCTTAGATCTGGCAAGCTTCACTTAGATCTGGCGTTGTTTTCGTTTATGGAAATTTTAGTTGCTAAATCAGCAAAAAAAAAAAAAAATAGCTATTAACTTTGGGGTTGAAATTTATCATATTTGTCTTTCGTCTCCGATGGTCTTTAGGGTTTGTTCAGTGGAGGAGGAGAGAGACGGAGCTGCGAAGAAGAAACATAGGAGAAAGGGAACAAATGCCATGGGAGGTGTTGCTGGTGAATTTTGAGAGTGGAGTGAAGTGAGTGTGGTTCGCTGACAGCGAGATCGACGGACATGGGACCCACACGGGCTCCACTGTCTCCGGAGAGGCTTTTCACATCTCGTCGGTGAGGAATTACTCATCAGTGGCTGTGAATTTTATTTTTTATTCATTTTTTAAATTAAAAAATCCACCTCAGCAAGAGTTAACGGTTTTGTTTACGGGTTTAACGGTGGGCACCAAATTGGGTTGGAAATAAAAATTTGGGTATCTCATCTGGTACAATAAAAGTTTAGGTATCAAATTGAGTTTCGCCTATAAATTTGGATACTAAATTTACCTTTATCCCTTCTTTTATCAAAAGAGTTCCCAAATGACATTGTAGAGTGTAAACTGAGTTTTCTCTCTTTTGCTTTATTGTACTTGTACATATAAAGAATATCATAGTATTTTTACAATAAAAATAATTAATAGTTTGATTCTTTCAAACAATATGATACTTGTTGTCAAAATGACATATTGTGTGAAAAATTGCCAATTTTTATTTATTAAAGTATAGTTAACAATATTTTAGTAATTTCGCCTTCATACTTCACGAGTTTTTGTTGTAATACTTTCTAACTATCTTATAATATTGTTTATAATTCATGTATAATTAACTAGTAAAAAGAAGTTGAACACTTATTTGAGAAAGAAAAAACAAACCCTTATTTTTGAACGGATTGAACAAAATAAACTACCCGAAGTGTGATATAAAAAAAATACCAAAATATGTTAAAATGAGTGTTATCTTCTGTATTTTGATAGAAGTTAAAATACTTTTATTTGAGTTTGATTTTTTCTTTATAACTCGTATTCTCACTATCTAACAAATTCAATAAATTATATGTAATTTATGTTACAATTACTTCTTTACTTTTGTGATAAATGGTAACCTACTCAAGAGTTTATAAGTAACCCACTTTTGGGGATATCAATTTATTTTTAATTAATAATAGTAAACAATCATTTTACACATTTTTTTTAAGGAAAGTGAACTATTATTTTGAAATAATATAAAAGATCGTATAATTTATTTATTTTTAATTGAATTAAAGTAAAAAAAAAACTTTTCTTAAAAATATCTTTCTTGTGAGAGGATGTGAGTTTGATTCCCATTAGAATCGGGTGGGGTGAGGTTTTGGGTTAAAAAAGAAGAGTTTTGTTGTGTAGCTCAATTTTTAAAAAAAATTGAAACTTATTTTTATTTTTTTAACAAAAACAAAAACAACTTCATTTCCCTTTAATTTTTTTTAATTTTTTAAATATCACTTTATCGTAAAAATATATATTAAATAGTCTGAATGTAGAAAGCTGACATTAGTGCTTGTTTGAGAATCAAAATGTTTAAAAGGAGGTAAAATGAATTTTTAGTTGAATAAATGTTTAGATGATTGTTCCATTAAAAAAATATATATATAGATGATAGTTTCGTAAAATTATTGTAAAGGAAATTTCAAAAGATATTTTGAAATTGTTGATTGTTTGATAAAATATGAGTGAAATATATTTTAAAGGTGAGTAATTACCAAAATAAACATATGAGAATTAAAATTATATATATATATTAGTTTACATCCCACGGAAGCAAATAATATATTGCAATAATTTTAATTATATTATATTTAAATAATAAAAAAGTATGAATAATAATATAAAAAGTACACAATAAATTAAAAAAATTGTGCAGCTAAATATAAAAATAATCAAATTACATGTACATAAAATTATAATTATACTGAAATATTTAAATATAAAATATTAAAGAATTGTGAATAAAAATACTAATAAAATTACATATACATGCCTATAATTGATGGAATTAAAATTATACTCAAACGTTACATAATAAAAAAATAAACAAATTATATGATTGAATGTAAAAGTAATAAAATTACATATACATGTATATAATTACACATTAATTTTACTTATTCTTTTATTATCAGCTATACGTCTATTACATGACATTTTTCGCTCAAAATTTTTCTAATAAAATTTAGATCTCATTGCTCCTTATTTGTTATTCAAATATAATAGAAACTTTCAAAACAATATCAATAGAAAGAAGTACCTAACAAAGAAAAACATGAATAATATTAATTTACACAATATATTAAAAAAAAATTATAAGGGCCACTATGAATCAAGCGATCAAATAATTATGAAGAGAAGAATGTATTATACATACCTAAACATCAACGCTATGTTTTGATTTTGGTGGAAGTGGAACATATAAACCTCTATTTATATATCTATCTTTTAGGGTTTGTGTAGTAACTTACCTAATTTTATATTAAGGTTTGAGCTTCTTTATTTTCATTTTTTTTTTCAATCAACAAACAAATAAAAAACCTAAAAAAAATAAAATATTTTCATTAGAAAAACGTAATTTTTTTTAAAAAAGTTTTTCATTGAAAAATAGCCAAAAACTTTAAAAGCTTTGTTTCCTTATAAAAAAACATATAAAAACTAAAAAGAAACGCTTTTTTTTTTTAAAATCAAATTACTCAAACAAAATAAAATAATTTTCATTAAAAAATTATGTAGAATTTAAGGAAACAGTCTAAAAATTATTTCCATTAAAAAACAACCTAAAAAAAGTCTAATTTTATTATTCACATATAAAATAGGACTTAAATAATTGTTTTTTAAAATAGAAAAATAAAAGTAATTTAAAATATTTTTTTTCCTTCTTGGTAATTCTATAATTAAATAAAATTATATATCAAAATTAATAGATCGATGAGGTGGCACTCTCATATGCATTATAAACCTGTTTTTTTATTCGGCTTTTATAGTATGTATAGATTAGACAAGTGGACATTCATTTTGTGATAGGAGTTGGTGATATATGGATTAACGCGAACGTGAAATTTTTTCAAAGTCGTACTAAAATATTAAATACGAACACAACATATGAATAAGATAATACAACACGTGTTACAAATTTGAATAATTCACTTGTTTAAATGAAATGGATGGATTACTTTGAATTGACCCAACATAACAGCATTATATAATATGAATCCAACCTAATTAACTTGTTCCGATAAAAAAAATACTTCTTCAGTAAAATAGCATATATAAATGATTAATTGTTTCAACTCTATTTTACTTTCAATCAAGTTGTGCACGTATTTGTTAAATAAGTCCAATACGAAGAGGCCTCGATTATTAAACACATACACGCTTAATTCGTGTCATGATCGCTAACTCTAATTCTTTTGCTCCATCTATGTTCCCTTTGATTTGTAAGAACAAATATGAGTAGCTAGCTAGGTTGCATTGCTTTCCTAACAAGAAATGAAGCAAAACAGCTTTATTATTACGTACATGAACAAGCCAAAACAATACAAATGAAGCCATTAGAGCAAATAATAAGCTTAATGATCTTTTCCCAATTGAACAAGTTCCATCCAGCCCCAATAGGCGCGGATCAAGAATGCATCCCGAAATAAAACGCTTTCTATTTTTGTTTGTAACTATTGCTACTGCGTGAAGGAAATTAAAATCATCACCTGCTAACCCGAGCATGCGCCAAGTGCTCCTCACTGTTTCGTAAACATCCCTTGTGTTAATGATGCGAAATCGTAATCTCTCCCTGATTTTGATGGAATGCTTGAAAATGTTGATGGAGGACGCCAACTTGGTCTGGTATTTGCCATACCGTTGATTGGCACTACCTGCGCTCCCATATTCATGCTGCACCAGAAATGACGAGGATAGCGTTAGTTATTGACTTATAGTAAGACCGATCAAGTTTACTTCTTGTATTGTCAATTTCTTAAATGAAAGCTATCAGATTGTTGACCTAGAAAGAAGATTAATTGGGTCTTGACTCATAACTTAAGGTTAGGTCACCATATCAAACCTAACAAATTATGCTAAGGTAACCAAATCTTCCAATATTAGGTTCGTTCCAATTCCATCCACACATTAGAGGGTTGGGATGCGATCCGCACAATAGTTGAATTCTCATCATTCACTACCTTCCTATGTTTCATTCAAGATTTTGTGATTTCAGGCTCAACTTAAATTGGCAAAAGGTGCTGATTCTTAATCCTGATTTAACCAGATGGTTAGATTTATCGAATTCCTTACAAAAGTAAACCTAGAAATATCAGAATCGTGCACTCCCTCCGTCCCAAAATGAGTGCCCTTATTTCTATTTTGAGAAAAAAATTAAGGAGAAGTTAGTTAATGTGGTATGTTTACTCTTGTATCCTCGTGATCATGTGTAAAGGATACTAACTAACTTGTTACAAGGATAACTTGTTATAAGGGATACTAATCATGTGAAAAAGGACACTCATTTACGGACAAAAGTTCAAGAGAAACAGGACACTCATTTTGGGACGGAGGGAGGTATTATAAACAGAATAAATTTCTGATTGGTTGACAACACTAAGCTTATCAGATGATGTACGTACCTGTATGTTGGAAAAGGAACTGAGTTCCCTGCAATGTGTGTTTGCTGGCTGCTTGCCGTCTGGCATAAGAAGACAATAACATGATTAGACAATGAATTTCAATCTAAAAGCAGTTGATGAAAAAAAGAGATCTTATTATTAGCTCAACAACCTGCATATATCCTTGTCGACCAGCTACGGGCAACATCATCCCAGGAACTTGATGGCCAACGGTTCCCCAAGTTTGCATTGGTAACTTAACGCCATTGAAGCCTGGTTGCTGCATGGCAGCAGGAAACGGTTGGGATCCGCCAACAGAATTTGCATTGGCAGCCATGGCGAATGCCTGTTGTTGGGATAGCATTGCAAGTTGTTGGTGGTGCATAGAGAATGGGGACACCATATTGGACTGCAAAATCCAAAATTTATATATTAAAGAGAGCGCGAGTCTTATTTAGTCAACCAAACATTCTTTTTGCCACATTTTGTTTGACGAGTACCCGAAACATCACTCTCAACAAACCATAAACATACCTTTTCAAAGAGGTTCATAATATCATTCTTCACATCTTTCTGGGGTGCTGCTGATTGTGTCACTATTGGAGAATCTACAAATAGATCCTCAATCCCATACTTCGGTTGCGTCTTGGTTTCAACTGTATTTGATGAATCGTGTTTCTCCGATGTTGATTTTGCTTCAGCGGCTGCAAATTGAAATGTATCAAGTTAGAAGTTGACATGTAGCCATATTACAACATTTCAATCATTTTTACAGAGAGAACTAATACAGAAACGTGACGGGATAAGTACAGATGCAATAATTTATTTAACAGTACTATCAAGGTCAGAAACATACACTCGATACCAGCCTGTGCATTGTCATGAGGAGCAGAACTTGTGTGGTCATTCTTACTTGAATCATCCATGGAGAGCAAATTGAAAAGATCAGTAGCATAATCCACTTTTGGCGGTGAGATGACCGGGGTAGCACTAGCCACAGGCTTATCCAATTCAGCCCTAGAGACTGCTGGTTCTGACTTCTGAACAACTTCTGGCTTTGCATCATGAGTAACCTGTTCATGAAATCGTAACATTAATTGTAGTCACAAGGCTTCTAAATAAAAAAAATAATAAAGCTTTTTATTTTATTTTTATATATCAATTGCAATATATCCCAATCAAGAAATGCCCGGCCGACAGAAAGAATACAATGACAAACGGTAAAACATGAGTAGATCTCTAGGCAGGAAATATAAGGTACATACTACAAAAAGTGAGTGAAGTGGATATTAACGGAATAAATATAAATATTTCTATATCCGTTTCACACTGCTCAGACAGCCAGATATTGTATGCTCAAAATCAAATTAAGATAAGGGAAGCAACAAAGTGAAATCATGTACTGTGTTTTTGACAAAATAAAGGTCTGATTTGTTGGACATTTGTTCTGAAAATTTGTATGTCAGAACAGGATGACCTGACAATCAAAGTTGCGGACATTGGTACTATTTACCTGCTGGGATACTTTGGCAGGCACCGGAATGCTACTTTTTGTCGCCGGAATGCCATTGTTTGGTCTGGGTAGATGACTGTTTTTCCTCCCCCCAGAGACTTGTTCGACATTCTTCATATGCCCGCCACTAGTCACAACACTGGATCTACTCACTGAAGGCTTCTCTTCACTAAACCTAGAAGGTGATTTTGCCTTTCCAGGCCTTGGAACCCATTTTTTTTCTTCATACCTAACAAGAACATAAGCAACCTTGAGACCAAACCACATAACCACATGATAACAAAAGCAGTAGGACTAAACCAACCAAAATAGCATTTCAGACCAATAACTCTATGAAGCATACTTTGCACGAATGAAATTCTCAATTCCAACTCTATCATAGTTTGGAGGTAGCTCCGCTTCCCAATAACTATTGGATCTCTCGTTTCCCATAGCTATTAAGAAAAGAACAAAACTGATTTTCAGCAACCAGAAAATAAATTATTGAAATAGGCATGAGAAATAACAGTGGCACTTACATTGGATGAATGCAACCTGCTCCGGCAGCCATGTGTCTAGAGTAGCTGATCTCACCTGCACAAAAATTGTACTTTCTGTAAGATATGTGACGTGCAACTGGGTATGTAGACACACAAATATAAACTACCTTTGTTATGTGTACTCCAAGACTTCTGTGGATCCCTGAACATTGCATGCATATAAAGATGCCCAGATTCACACTAGCCCATCGTGGAGCTCTGCACAAAAACAAGCCACTATCATAGGTTAAAAACCTCTCAAGTTATACAAATTGAATACAGAAAATCTAAACCTACTTTATTTCAGGATTACAATCAGCACCCTCAACTTTGTTAAATGAGTGTCTTCGTGTCTACAGCATCTACCATTATGGTTGTTCCTTAATGAAAGTTAAATTTGATACAGGTCAATCTTGTTAGTAGGGTTTTACTTCCACCATTATATGTAACTCATCTATTTTATATTTATCCGGCGTGGGACTTTATTATCCACTTCAACAATAAACAAACTAAACACTATTGTGTCACTTCCTAATACCTACTTGCTTTTGCAGTCGGCACATTCTCTGTTCTCTGGTAATTTAAGGAGGCTCTCCAATATCTGCATGCATGGACACAAATAAGTTCAAATCATATGACTAAGATGGTAGACCGATATAATAACAGGATTAATCTAAAGAAATATTACAAGTACAACATCCTATATGCTGATTAGAAAACCACAAAGATGCACAAGCTGAATGAACAAAGAAACCAAGGAAATCATACATATTATAAAAATTACAGTTAAAAGAAACATGGGATAACATCTTAAGAGCAACAATCTGCAATGAGTTACGACTACCCTTAATTATTAATGATTGGCGTACTCTATTTGTTTATGTCTACTTTGGCTTATATCAGATAAACAATACATATCAGTCTCAATGACTCTAATTGTATCTTCAAGGTATTATGCGTTTGCTGCATCGCAATGCTCATAAATCATTTGGTTCTCACCAGTGTAAAATAACACATGTAGCTCATCAAAGAAACATTAATTTATCCTACAAGAAGGCATTCTCCAGAACCTCTGTGCAGTATAGAAGAAAGTGGCAGCATAACCTTTCCTTTGGGTGAGGTTGAGAGCATGACAGAAAACGGCAACAGATTTATAACTATCTTTTCTAAAACAAAAAATGCTATTGATAATGGCTCTGTAGATATACTGGGACAGCAATCCACAATACTCATCCTTCATGGGCTCTTCTGTTTAATTTGGTAAAATAAAATGAGATTTTGGACTGGAAACTACCTTATGGCAGAGGAAAACACCCTATGACACTGGAAAACCATACGATAACCCATGCAGGAACCCACAGTGAATAACCACGAAAACATTCTCATATGCATTCTCCACTGCGACTTACCAGGTAACTATCGAATCAACCCAATGTCAACTTTCAATTTTACGTTTCTTTTGTGTTCCATCTCAATAGTGACTTTGGTTTACTTCAATATCACAACTTCAATCGTTTGGATCCTTTAGATTTTTATGTTTGCATGTATCCAGTACTAATTAATTACCAGGAAACATGACCAACAAGGTATATCCAGAGGGAGAACTATTTTGCACAAAGCATATTTGGTAAATGCCCTTTCCACAAACCAGCAACTAGGTGATACAAAATGAAAAGGACAGCTATGTGTATGAGTCAGCTTAGAAAATCCACACTTCAACCACTGAATTCTTATTTGATTAACAACTCATAACCTGTAGACACCCTGGAAAACCACCAAACACATGACCTTACTGAATAACTTATCTTTTTGATGATTAAATGTACACAACAGATACTAAATTACACAGCCTATCATCTGTGGTGCCACTGATAATTTACAATAGTAAAAACAATTCCCTTGGAAGCCCAAATCTGTTGATGACCCAATTAGGATCTTGAACAATAGGTAATAAAATTCAACATACACTCACAGGTGATAAAATTGCGAAGTGGGATGAAACACAAACCATGCTTTACAGAAACTTGGCAATTCAATAACCCATTTATATTGAAGAACATAGTGAAAAGAAGCAAACCCAATAAGCACAACAGTTCCAATCAATATTTACGCACAACAAGTTCCACACACAAAAAAAAAAAAAGTCTTCAAATAAAAACAAGCTGAACCCAACAAGAATTTTGGAAACAGCAACAAAAAAGATTGAAACTTGAGCTTCATTTCGAAATGCCCGATCAAAATAACAAGAGAATTCACTTTTTCCTTCCATACCCCACGAACCAAAATCGAAAAAAAAAGCGCCATTCAATCACACGTCGATCAAAATTCAAGAAAAGAAAGAAAAAGCAACTGAAAAAACACAAAACCAACCTTTCTGTGCTTGGCATTGAGCTCTTTGGAAACGTTGGCCTTCCCGTTCATGACGAAACGACAGCGTTTTATGAATACGTATCTCTCTATTCGAAAATCGGAAGCAGAAGAAGCTCCAGAGTGAGAAATGGAATAAGAGAGACCGTGAAGACAAAGGAAGAAGAATAGAAATGGTTGGATTGATTCTCTTGACTTTTACTATACTGTGCGGTGTCAGCACGCGCGCGCGTGGAACATATATGCTGACTTTGCTTGTTTGTTCTCTTTTGGTGCCGTCACGCGTAAACGGCTGGCCGCTGACGGCGCTCTTTTCTCTCTTTGATATTTTAAAGATATATATTCTTCCCCCAAAATTTTCTGTTTGGTTGGCGAGAAACCTGAGGAAAGAAAGGAAAGAAATTCCAAACTCTGTTTTGAACGTTGATTTGTAACAGAGTGATTTTAGCTGATAACCTACCTATCAGTGACCCCAACACCAACTATCATTGATAGCTCAATGAGTTGTCTTGTTAGATGAGACAACCAAAATTTTATTTTCCTTTCTTCTTCCACAACCTAAACTTAAAAGGGCAAGTTCATATTGTTGCAATAGAGATACTAATTTAGACCCGAATTTGTGGGCCCTTGATCCGATTTTGTCCGACTAGATCGGGTCTGATAGAATTTATCTTGTAAAATTTCGAGTCGGGTCGGACAAACTCCCACAATTCAGTCATTTTTGCCTAAAAGAATTGGGACCCAATCAAATTCGAAATACTTTTGAATCGAATTTGGGTATCTCATGTATTTCCACTTTCTTCCAGAAATGTAATTCATGTACCTTCTCACTTTTGTAACAAATTTTGTACAAAATTTAGGATAAACACATTTTTCAATTTGAGAATAAAGAATTTAAATCAAATGATGTTTTTTCTTAAGGTAACATAAATCAAGTTATGATACTCAAATGAGCGGCCTCTCTCTCATGAGTCCTTATCATTGGTAAGATTTTGTGAGTTTTTCTATGATTTTATCTCTTTTGAGCCCTATCAATGGTAGGGGTTTGTGAGATATTTTATCAAGGTTTTGGATTGATTTCTCGCGACTAGCAGTAAGTAGGAAGGGGATCGGGATGGTTTGAGTACCAACAAGGGGCTATGTTGGAGCTATCCAGCGGATTGTTAGTCTTCTGTATCCAAAGGGGTTGGATTCGTTGAGTCTTGTTCATTTCTCAGATCGATTCGATGATACAACCCTGGTTCCGCGTTCTTTGCCTGCTAAGGAAGGGGTGCGACTTGGAAGGTTCTTAATGGCAGATCTGGATTTGCGTTGGTTGTGATTTTTCTTTTACTTCTATTACAAAAACATGTGATAAATAAATAGGTTGGGTAGATCGGTTCCGGGGGGGGGGGGGGGGGGGTCTAGCATAGGGCCCCGGTTTTCGGTTTTTTTGGTTTTTGGGGGTGAAGG
>JAYMTK010004596.1:0-10975 GCA_036897405.1 Pelargonium myrrhifolium | reverse complement strand
GATAAGAGGGGATCTGTGATGTTCTCCGGTCACGGCTCGGTGGCGTTCTCCAGCCACAACTCAGATCTGACCGGCGAGGAGGGCCAGGACACGGTGGCGACACTAGGTTCTTGCACCTGCAGTAGCACGAGTACGATGAAGCTGACCACCGATCTCGTTTGGTGGCTGTGATTTTTAAGGGATCGAAGGCTAACGCGTGACCACCGATCTCGTTTGGTGGTGGAGGGAGATTAGGCCATGGAAGTGGCCGGAGATGATGAGATCTAGAGCGCATTTCCTGCAGGAGAAGGGAAAATCGAGGGTCTCGAGTCCTAACATTGCCAACGCCGAAGATGGGGTCCTCAAGTTATCTGAATCGTCATCCTCCTCCTCCGCGAAGGGGAGGCTCCGGCGAAGGCAATTGTGCGACAGATCCAGATCCAGATCTGATTTTTTTTAATTTTTAGAAAATTCAGATTCCGGTCGCCGGAATCTGGAATTTCCAAAAATTAAAAAAGAAAAGAAAAAAGATTTGGGGCAGTGATTGGTACAAGTGCATAGCTTAGTTATCGATTTAGTTGAATGAATTATACTATTGGGTATTTGTTAGTTTGAAATTCTCATTGACAAAATTCGCATTTAAAGCTGCTTTATTTAGAAAATTTGATGTCCCAACAGTTGAGTCAGTCGAGTAGGCTATTGGGTATATGTTGTTTTGTTTAATTTTTTGTTGTTAAACTGTTATGGTTGGGAAGAGATATGTTATTGCAGAGATCGATTGGGAAGAAGAAGAGGAAGCTTAGGGAAGAGGTGATTTTGAGATTTTTTCGGGTTGAAGATGAAGTTGGAAAGGGGTTAAATGAAAAAGAAAAAGAAATAAAAAGGGTATAATTGTAATTTCACATATTTTTAAGAGATGTGGACTTGCTGACGTGGCGGGTGTGGGGACGTGGCAGTGCCACGGTGGAAGGCGGGAGTGACGTGTCAGTTGAAACCGGGAGTTGAAGGTTATTTGGACCAAATCCAAAAAAGTCACAAGTCCAGGGTTGTTTTTTTAAAAAAAATGGACCAAGGGTTAAACGCAAAAAACGAACAAGTCCAGGGGTCTAGAAGTATTTAACCCTTATATAATTAAGACATGTGTGACGACACTAAAGAGTAAAACTAAATACATTTATTTTACGCCGTGTTCATTTTCGTGTAATTCATCGTAAAATTGTGTCTGCCAACTAGAACCATAGGGTAAAAACTCACGCATTCGTGTGTTGTATTGTATCGGCTCTAGTTTCTAAGTGGCGGAACGTGTTAGGATCGCCGAATAAACTATTCGGTAAAACTACGTGCATTTTCTAGCTCAACTTGTTTAGACATGGCGTCCACATTGTCATTTATACTAAATGGGCCCAGATGTGTAGCCAATTTCTTTTGAGTTGACTTTTAGGCCCAACCGACACAAATTACAAAAACTATTACCTCCGGCCCATTTTATTAGCTTGAAGCCCAACAGTGGGCCCATCTAATTATAGAAGAAAATATAACAAAAAGCCCAGGCCCGTCAAATTAGCCCAGATTTGTGCACAAACCCTACAAAACCCTACTATTTAAGTCTTCGTCTTCTTCACAGAGAAACCCTAACACTCTCCGAGCTTCTCTCTCAGCCGCAGCCATAGCCATCGCATCACTGGTTAGTAGGTTCATTTTTTTCGATCTGTTGATAATATTTTTGTATTGACACCACACGATATTTTGTTGAAGTAGCTGTTTACGACAATTAAATTTCTTGATAGATCTAGCTCCTTGGGGTCTGTGTTCAGCTCTGATTTCGTGCTGTTTTCACTTTGAATTTGCTTTGTGTATTGACGTTTGTGAGCTGTACAGAAATGGTTGAATGATTGGTTGTCAGTGGAAACTGTCAATGTTGCAGTTTTGTTTATGCTATTTCACTAGTTATTATATGGTTTTGCGATGTGCTATATCATTTTCTTACCTGCATTTTCTCAGTATGCTGAATCAAACTTTGTTTTGTTTAAAATTGTTTTGATCATTTTTAAATTTGATTGTTTATGTTGATTATTTGAGTAGATAGAGAACCTGAAACTTGTCCTTCAGTACTTATGATTCTTACTTTTTGATATATCATTGATATGAACTAAGTATTGTTTAATTACATGTTGCTTAAATTTTCTCGTCAACTACGCAATTTTAGTCTTCTAGTGTTGTGAAATTTAGATATTTGTTCCTTACATTACGGGTCTCTTTGTTTGACTATGGCTTATCAACTTTGCCTAGATTATTACAGTTATGCCTGATTTGTCTTCTTTGTTTGACTTTATAGCAATGGGTGGAGAACAAGGTAATGTTGTGATCCCCGAGTCTGTATTGAAGAAGAGGAAGAGAGCTGAAGAATGGGCTTTGGCCAAAAATCAGGAATTCTTAGCTGCCAAGAAGAAGAATGCTGAGAACCGAAAGCTGATTTTCGTTAGAGCAAAGAAGTATGATGAGGAGTACAAGAAACAGGTATTTGCATTAGATGCTCTCTCATTGTTTAGTTTTTTTTTCGTCACTACTTAAAATGTTCTTTCCTTACATTTTCCTTAATTCTGTTTTGCTAGGATAGCGAGCTAATTCGGCTAAAGCGTGAGGCAAAGTTGAAAGGAGGATTCTATGTTGACCCTGAAGCTAAGCTACTGTTCATTGTTCGCATTCGTGGGTACGTCTGTTTCCAATTTTTATCAGATTATACTTTAAATTGGATGTTTTTTTTTTTCCTAATATGGTCTTAATGTTTTGATTTTCAGTATCAATGCCATTGACCCCAAGACCAAAAAGATCTTGCAACTATTGCGTTTGAGACAGGTAGCACATTTAACTTCTCCCTTTGGAATTGTTCAATAGTGACTTTAGATTCGATTCCTTCTTGTCACTGTTTAAATTATATATTTTCTTAGTGAATGATATTTGAAGGCTTCATGACCGACATGCACACCCGTGCGGGCTTTATGTGCACTGATTTGGTTTTTCTTAGAGCTTTGGATGCTTAATTTGTGTCATCTGTCTCATGTTACTCGTGATTCCATTGTTACAGATCTTCAATGGTGTCTTCCTCAAAGTAAACAAAGCAACTCTCAATATGCTGCACAGGGTTGAGCCTTATGTGACATATGGGTACGTGGCTTGCTTTTAATTACAAACTTATTTTAGTAGAGATTCCCATTTTCATGAATGCAGTGTGTGAGTCATCATTTGTGTTGGCGTGTTTAGATATCCCAATTTGAAGAGTGTGAAGGAACTGATTTACAAGAGAGGCTATGGGAAGCTAAACAAGCAGAGAATTGCTTTGACCGACAACTCAGTTGTTGAACAGGTTTGTGTGCTATCATAATGCTTTGTTAAGTGAAATGTGTTGATTTGTTCCACATGATCAAGTAGATTTTTGTCTCTTTAAATACTGATTATATCTTCTATGTATTAGCTTAGGCTTTTTAAGTTGGGTTAAATATTTCATGGTATCATTGCCGAGTTTTTCCAAGCACATGCCTGCAAGTGAAGTGTTTATTTTACCATATCTATTAAAATGTAGTGTATGCCTCTATAAATACGTTAAATCCTCCACCTATCTTCTTAGGCTTTGAGGTTGACTTGAGTGCACAACCTCTTACCGTGATCTCCGGTCCACATGCAAACGGAAATACCTGTTGTGGCCCCACGTGCAAAAGTACATGCACGCACGTGAAGGGTGTGTAGAGTAGAGATTATATATAGTCTCTTTAAATACTTTATTCAAACCCTCGACCTATCAACAATTTGACAACATGTTCCGCATCTAGTGTCGCTGAACATATGCTTCGACTTTATGGCAGGCTCTTGGAAAGTTTGGCATCATCTGCATGGAAGATCTCATCCACGAGATCTTGACTGTCGGACCTCATTTTAAGGAGGCCAACAACTTCTTGTGGCCGTTTAAGTTGAAGGCTCCATTGGGTGGCATGAAGAAGAAGAGGAACCACTATGTTGAAGGAGGAGATGCCGGAAACCGTGAGAACTTCATCAATGAACTCATCAGGAGAATGAATTAGGTTTTTTTGGTGTACTTGGTTATATAGAGGTTTTGAGCTCTTCTCTTATCTGTACCAGATATAATCTTAAAGTTTGTTTTTGAAACAGAGTACTTTTTATGCAATCGCTTGTTTTTGACTGCTTGAGTTTAAGAAAGTTTTGTTGTCTGAATATCTTGCAGTATTTTGTTTTATAATGACTTGATATATCGTTTCAAACCCGCAAACACTTTGGTCTCTGAAAACCTGAATTCACAGCTCTAATAAAAAGTTACATTCAAGACTCTTGGGTCAAGGATGGTTGTCTCTTACGGAGCCAACACGAGGCGAATGTGGTTAGCTAACCCGACCCTAGAGGGTTTTTGGATTACGGTGAGTTTTAGGCATAAGATACACTGAATGCCTTTGAATGTAAGACAATTTTAACAAGCCTTGTATGTGAACAAAGAAGCCATACAAGTAAAATGCGAATCTCATGGAGAGTTTATGGAACAATAATCTCATGGAGAATTCGGTACTAACTGAGGATAAATACTGTTGTGTTCCTAGTTATAGACGGGTGAGTAACGCATAATAAGCTGTCTACGAACAAGAAAGCTACAAGTAATACAACTATGAACCTCATGGAAAATTGATTTTGGTTCAGAGTGAACATTTGCGTTTTGACAAGTGGATAGGAAGCTATGTGTAACGTAACTATGAGAGTTAATCTTGGTTTGGGATAAATGTTGGCATCATACTCAACACATGTTAGTCAGATGGGATGTAATATTTCCAGTTGACGAATGAGTAACGCATTAGAACATATGCTAATACCTCACGAAGTTAAGGAGCAAAAGGAAGAATCTATCCGGTGAGAGGTTCATAGTTGTGATAATAGATTCCAACTTCAAACCTTGAACCAAACTCGTGTGGGGACAAGAGCACTCGACCTTGGGAACTAGTTATTATTCGAGTAGTTTGTGGTTGTCGTTCTTTGTAAAACACTCAACGATCCAAACTGAGTGTTCTGCTTTCCGAAAGAGTGAAAAATAAGTATCTTCATCTTTCAGCAAGTTAATTACGTAGGATTTATCAAAGGGTTTAATGTATATCAGTTGACTAATATAAAGTTATACCAGTTGCACTAATAAGGTAGTGACACCTCATTTAAAATCATGGATCCGGACGTGTCGCTCCGCTCCCCCAAATTCACTTGGGTGGGTATAAGTGATTTTAAATGAGGTGTCATCACCTCATTGACTTTGTTAAGTTGCAACTGATATAACTTTATATCAGTCAACTGATATACATTTTTCCCTTTATCAAATATCAATGACTTGCATGCAAATGGATGCGTTAAAGTGAAAAATAGTACGCTATCGGGTAAGTTAATCTCCACATGAAATAGATGTGATTCAAGCTTAAAAAGATTGATATAGGAATACATATTATGAAGAATCTGCAAGTACATTCACACACAAGTAATGAAACACCATAGACTCGACAACACATAACTTAAGAGAGTCTTGCAAGCGAGTCAATCAAGAAGGAACTAATCGAGTGGAGCACATTCCACAGAAGAACTTTCTCTTAGTTTTGTGCGAAATGGAAAAAAAGCAAAACACCAAGTGAGAATCAAAATCCACAGCAACAATAGGACCTGCACAATACGGACACAAAGCTCCAGCTGCTTCTTTTTTTATCACTCTTTCTTGTTGATCACATATCGTTAAAACACCCATGTTTATTTTATTTTGTTTTGCAGACGCTGTATAGTCTTGAAATCTAGAGGATATATATATATATATATATATATATATATATAAAAAAACAAACCACGTCACAAAAGTCTGTTGAATACATATCACAATAGAGTGAAGTTGTTAAAGAACATCTGGGAAGTTTAATGGTAATTTTGTTCCTTGTTCTAAGAAAATGAGAAGAGGTTGACTCAGGGTTGACTTTGACCCAACAGAATCTCTAGTATAGTTGACTAAGTCATGTTGTGGACTAACAGCTAACAACAAGGAGAAGGAATTTTCTTCTTATTCACACGGCGAAAGAGAAAAATCTCAAGTAACTGAAAATAAATGGTAATTAGACGACACTTAACAACCCTTATGTTCAGCGACTCCATTTTGTTGGTAACTATGTGGCTTCTATGATAAAAAGGACAATTTTACCCTTAATATACTCCTAAATTTTCAACTCAAACCCCCAAATTATAAATAAAACTTGAATTTCCATACAAATAGATGATGAATGAGGGGAAAATGAGAGCTATATAAATTAACAACACATGTCAAGGGTAAAATTTACGTGAACTTTCATTTTTGTCCCGAAATAAGTGTGTTGTTCCTTTTCAAGTAGTTTGTTTTTTTTACCAGTAATAGGTACCGTCACCATGGAGACTCGAACCCGAGACCTAAAAATGGAAAGAAAGGCACTTATTTCGAGACGGTGGGAGTAGTACTTCTGGTAGGACGTTCAAACAATATTAGAAATTGCTTCTAAATACTAGTGAAACCAGGATGGTACTCTATGAAGAAAATGTGAAATATACTAGAAACGACGAGAATAGAGTTTCAAGTATTTTCATGCAAATCCATATGTTATATTATATACCGCTGAAAAGTCGAGAAAAAACATAAATGAAAGTGGGAGGAAAGGCTACCGCTTAAAGCCGTTGAAGAGGAGCCAAAAGCTCAAGGGAAGACTTTTAAGGTTTCCATAGTACGTCATTATGAAAAAAATTTAGAATATTCCAATGTTATGGCTTTACAAGGCATGCAAGAAGTTCTTCTGCATTTCTTCTCAAAAAATACGTTAAAAATGATAAAGGAATGCACACACCGTATCATGGATTGTGGGCCTCAATATCAACATGACGAATACCTGGAACAAGCTCCTGGATTTCCTTTTCGAGCCTATCGATTTCACTCCCTAGAGCCGTGACCACTTCCTCACCTGGTAAAATAAATGCAGTCAGTATGTTACGTGTCGCATAGTGTGTATCTTTATTTACTGTGTGGGACAATGCGTACCATAATTTGACATGATGTTGAATAGTTGGGTATCGTCATTCTCCTTTGCAGCTTGTCGGAACTGTGCACCATTGAACTTTGTTACTTACATGTGTACAATTTTTATTGTTGCTTGAACAGACAGAGACGTACAGAAAACAAAGTGTGTAGAGAGTGTAGCTTGTGGCCTCGTAGCCTATAGTTAGAGTTAGTGACTCGTGCATGCGTGCTCGTGTCATGTTAAAGTTTAATCGCGGCATCGCGTGCTATATGGGCCAACAGAACACGGCAAGTTTAATAAATATTAGATACTAACACGACACGATTATGAGCGTGTAACACGATACGACATGACCTAACGTGTTTTGCACGACAAGACCAACACACTTGGCACGACACTTGCCCAACACAGCCAAATATCACAAATGTAACTTATTTAACATAACTATGTTAACTAGCTAGGGTTTTTTGGCGGTTTGATTTACAACTATAACCCCTTGGTGTGTGTGTTAGTTGTGTCACGACAACATTATTAAATGTGTTGGGTACTCCAACACGAACACAGCACAATTACAACACTAGTGACTCCAAACATACTTATTTCATGTCTAGTCACGTGTTGAGACCCAAATTGCTAGCTCTACGCTATTCTATTTTGATAATATGAGGAATTCAGAGTTGTGTGCCCTACTTGCGCACAACAGACTCCCAAGAAACAAGCAACACAGGTATGCATAAAGCCATAAACACAACACAACCAATAACACTTGAGCACATGTCGGTTTATCCGGGTGACTAGTAAAATAGCTAAAAGACCAAGAAAAAAAAAATTATTGAGATTAAAAAAAAAATCATAGATCGATATGGCAAACCTGTCTGGCCCACTCTTCACTTCCAGTTCTCTTTAGATAATTTTGTATCACAACCACTCCATTGAAATCTGGAACATTAGTAAGCCACAATCAGATTTTTTATGAACCACCAATAGTAACAAGCAACTCTGAACCACGACATGACAATAGTAAAATGGTAACAACCCTAGGTAGTTCAATTTTATAACAGTGCTCCCCGAAGCACTTCAGGATATTACCAAGAAAGACTAGAAATGAAAAGAGCATGACAAAAAAATAAAAAAAGAAGTTACCTATTTCAGCCTTAAATCTAAAGAATCCAGGTCCAATCACCTCACTCTTGCAATCATATAAAGCATCTACAACCTACAAGAGGGATTTCAAAATTGTCATATTTAAGAAGTACAAGAATAATGACCATTGATGAAAAGAACTATATAGCATAGTTATACCGGGTCATTCTTCAAGAAATGTAGAACCTTCTCCATATCTTTGTCGTCCATAGCTCTACCAATCAAAGCATGTCTATTTCTCTGGATGAGAAAGATAGCCACCTGCACAAGATATTTATATCAATCAACTTTACCTCAATCGTAATCAAAATTTTTCAACTCTTTACATTAACAATAGATTATCTTCAGAAACTAGTGAAAATCACTCTTTCTTAAAGAAAAATAAATCAAGAGGAGATTTTGTTTACACATCTGCAGATGTAGTATGCGTCCTCACATACAAGAAATTGTCAGACTAACATATATTTGCAAGTATTTGTGTTATTTTCTTGGTTGGCCATGGCAAATATGATATCCCTTAAGTTGTGAATTTGACAGGTGAGAAGAGTCGCATACCATTCCAAGTAAGTTACCAACAATTATTGAACCAATTGAATCATACATTGCATTCCCTGTGGCATTTACTGCAACCAATGATGCTCCTGCAATAACAAGGCCAGTTACTGCAGCCCCATCCTGTACAATTGTGATCATATATTAAGAGACATGCACTACAAAAGTAGAAATGTAGAAATTGAGAAGACTGAAGGACAAACAAACAGTAAGAATTAAAATTGAATGAATACACAAATTGATAAGTTCAACTCCTAAGAATTGTTGTATCTACTTGCAACAAGTGAAAGTTAAGAAGAAAAAACAAACAATCACCTCTGTCATGACTGCAACAGATGTAGGATCATGACCGCGCCACACATAGTCTCTTATTCTCATGCCCTCGGCAGCAGCACCTTTCTTGACAGCTTGGATAGCGACAATAAGAGAAGCACCTAAAGAAGATGTGATTGTTTGATGTAAACAAATGAGAACAAAATTTAAAACCAGACATGCATGCAGGAACTATTAACCGATAGTACAAGAGAAAAACACAACAATTATACCTTCAATGATAAACGAAGCACCAATGACGAAAGCTGCATACTCAATATGTTCAGGGGGCTGAATAAGGGATAATTGGAAATCAGTAAACCCCAACTTGATTTAAACCAGCTACAGCTAACAATTAGGAAAACAAGAAGTAGAAAACTTTCAAAAAAAAAAATCAGTAACGAAATTTGCCAAATAGAATACTACTGAGTAAAGTACCTGTGAAGTCCACAAATTTTGAATTCCATGAACAATTGTAGCACCGGAACCAAGACAAAAAATACCAACAGCAGATATCAAAGACCAGACAAATCTTTCTTTGGAATAACCGTAACTGCAAAAAATGCAGGTAACAAATTTAGAATATTCATAAAATAAAATAAAATAGAAATGAATAACTCCTTTAAGTTGCATCTGTTATATGGACTCACGGATGAATAGCATCTGGGGCACGCCGTGAGCTACTCAATCCATAAGCAAGAAGTGCCTACAATGTCAGCATGAATTAGTTCGCAGTCATGTTAATGTTTGCAAACTGAAGTATTCTTCCTTTCAGGATTGTGAACTATCCAATCAACATAAATACCTGATTTGCCATATCTGCAAATGAGTGCACAGCTTCAGCCAACATAACATGGCTAGAGGTTGATAACCAAACCCCAAGCTTGAGAGAAAAGACGAGAAAGTTGCACCATAGCGCAGTTGTTACAGCTCTTTGACTAGAATATAAACAAAGTTAAAAAAAAATTAGACGTTCACAAAATATTTTAAGGAGCCAAGTATAAGTTTCTTTATCATAATTGAATTTATTTATAGAGAACTCACAGACAGTAAAGATGTATACGAAAATAAACTAACATCAAATAACCACACAAAAACATGTTCATCGCTATAAGCAAGTTCTCAGACAATCAATTAATAGGAAGGCCTATCAAACTCTAAATCCATATATACAGAATTACAGATCCTCCTGTTCACATAAACATATAAAGACACAAAATAGATCTTTAGGAACCTTCCTTAATCAGTTTTCACAAATTTAAACACCAATCCTGAAAAGAGTGTCTACACCTAGTCGACTGGAGTGAGATACTTAACAAAATTCCATTTCTCAACAACAAATGTGCTCAAAGAAATGCGATGTTGCAAGAAGAATCCATTTTGTGCTAGAAAAAATCATTATTTATCATTTTTATTTCCAAATTTGGAAGTAAAAACAACAACAGACAGATAATCATAAAAATCATACCTGTGCTGATCGTTAACTTCAATACTCTTGACATTCTTCGGTCTCGTAAAAAAATCTGCAAAAGAAAAGGCACAGTTCATAGAATAAAAAAAAATCACATTACACACGTTCACAAACAAATTCAAGAAAAAAGAAAAAGAAATTTCAGCTAAATTATCGAAGAAACTCACTGCGACGATACGTGTACTGATTCTCATGCTGTTTGCGGTCGCATCTGTGTCGTTGCTTGGTGCTGTCTAAGCAAACCAGACCTAGCAACATGCATCGTCTCGGGGAATTAACAGTGACGATACCTCGAAACTGAGTGAACGAGCCTAATTGAGGAATCTTTCTACAATGATCAAGCGCGAGCGAGTTCTGCACTGAACAGCTCGATTCGGAGAGCGAATTTTCGGAAAAATTGAAGCGAAAAAAGGACGAAGAAGACGAAAAGTTGCGGAGGCGATGGAGGCGATTGTAG
>JAYMTK010004595.1:0-10975 GCA_036897405.1 Pelargonium myrrhifolium | reverse complement strand
ATTCAGAAGAAAAAAACTGCACTAAAAATATAGTGTATAAGGAAGTTCTTTCAATATTAAATATGTAATTATATATCATCATATATATAATAATATTATTTTCATATGCATTTGTATAATAGTAAATTATTTATATTTTACTTAAAGATAACTGATATTACACCCGTGCAACGCACGGGTTATAACCTAGTTATAAATGAAAAGGATAATTGCAGATACTCCTCTCAAAGCTTAAGTGTTTTGCACATAAATTTCCTAATAAAATAAAGAAGGGTAAAATAGATATTTTAAAGGAGAGAATGTTTTTCCGAAAAAATTAACGGAGATCAATTTAGAAAGAAAAAAAAGAGAGACATTTGGACAGCTAAGTTGGGCCATTGGGCCTCACAGAAACTGGAACGTTCAAAAAGTAAGTAATCGAAGTCCATATACAAATCCGACCATTAGACAGATAAAAAAGTGGCATTTGGCGGGGAAATAGATCGAGGCCATCTGATCTAATCGATCGATTCTTGATCATTGATTGGACGTGAATGGTGATTTTCATTTTCTTCTCCTTCTTCTTCCTCTGAATCAAAAAAGAAATAAAGAACCCTCTCTTTTTCATCCAAGCAAGCAAAGCAAAGCAATCAATCGGAAAATTCGTGATCGAAGCGCAGAAAATAGAATGGATAGTGAAAGTAGCAAGAAGTCGGGAATGTGGGAGAGTTTCATGAAGACACATCAAAGCAACTTGAAATCCTTGTTCCAACGCAATCGCAGCAGGTTTGCGAAGGACGACGATTTCGATCCCAACTCTCCCAGGCCCATTCCCCAGCTCTCTCCCATCGCCAATTCCGTCGTCTCTCGCTGTTCCAAGTTATTTCTCTCTCTCGCGATTTGTTCTCAGATTTCTCATCTTGCATGTTTTCGTCATTATTATGCAATGAAAATGATCGGATTGAATGATGCTGTTCTCAATGTTTTCGTTGATTTATTCATATATGTGATTGCGTAGTTCATTTGGTTCTGCAAGGTTGCGTGATGTTTGGGTAGGGTTCTTGCTGATTCTTTTTAACATTTTAACAATTTCAAGCAAAGCATTGTGTTGATCATTTCATTGCGATTCTGTTCTTTGAATAACTGTTTCACTCCATTAAATGACATCTGCATTATAATTAATTGAGTTTATAATGAATAATTAAGTGCCCAAGCCTCCCTGTCAATGTCATTGTCCTTATTTTAAATATTTTTGACCCTCAAATCCGTTTCCATTGTATGATTTTTAGATTGGCCAGCCATTTATGTGTTCTTGCCATGTAAGATATGCTCATATGCATTATATCAACCTCTCAGGACTCATGACACAATATACTGGCTTTTGATTAGTTTGGAATGTAATTAGAAGATTTTCTTGATATTATTTGTTTATTTTCTTTCCGGGTTTTCCATCAATTTATTTTAAGAACTGGCTTTTGAATTCCATACATGATCAACTATGCATGCCATATCTCTAGCATTGCCATTAAAATATCTAATAGATGAAAGAAAGACTTCAACAACAATCTTTACTTTGATTGCTACTTTATTGCACGTTCTGCTAGTTTTTTTTTTTTTTTTGGCCAAATGGGCTGAGCTACACAATAGGGGTAAATCTCCCCTTTTCTCCAAATCCCTCCAACCCCACCCAATGAGTGTTGAACCCACGACCTTTCATACAGAAGTGTGTTTGTTGAACCATTGAGCCATATCCTAGAGGACCTGCTAGATGTTGGTCACTACTTCTTTCTCCACAATACAAGTAGGTGCTTCACTACAGTATATGTAAGAGTGAAAATCCCTTGTTTGTACTTTCGACTAGGCACATTGTTTTACTCTTGTCGGGACATCTAATCCAATATCCTGCTCAACCAAAGAACCGTGCTTTCATGAAACTGTTCCTTTATTCTCCTTGTTATGTTTGTTGACATGGCCCTGGACTGAAAAAAGATCCCTTACCTATTTTGTTCCATGATTGAATCTTCTATGTCCGACTAGATTTTCCAAAATTTCTTTGAACTTACTTCATCTTCAGTCCTCATCTTAAAATTTTGACTTAATTAAAGCTTTTGTTCAGTTTCTACTGTCTCAAGCCTTCGAGACCTAGGGGGCTTACCTAGATTCCTTTTTTTCCTTCTCCAATCACACCCTGATAACTCCTAGTCCAGGTTTGTCTTCCATTGATGTTTTTATGGTGACTTGCTGAAATCCTACATCAATGTCCGTCTTTGAGTTTCCTAGGAGCAGCTTAGTCAAACAGATAGATTTTGAAATCCCACTATTTAATCAGTTGAGAAGCTCTGTTCCCTTAACTAATATTTATTTGCTAAAACCCAGCAGCCACTAGAATTATCTTCTTTGGATGTAATTCCTTGTTTTAAATATCTTATGCATTTGCAGGATCCTTAAAGTATCCACTGGAGAGTTGCAACATCGTTTCGATGCAGATCTACCTGAGAGTGTTAAGCAACTTTTGACCTATGCCAGGAATTTCTTAGAATTTTGCTCGTACCAAGCTCTCCATTTGGTGAGTAGGGAGCCAGATTATTTGAGTGACAAGGAGTTCCGCCGTTTGACTTTCGACATGATGCTTGCATGGGAGGTTCCCAGTGTTGAAACGGAACCAATAGACAAAGTGAGATAGCTCATTTTTGTTATCTGTTGATATTTGTAAGATGTATTGAAGTTACTTATTTTGGATATTTTTATCTTTACTGAATTTTAGTTAGAGTCGTAATTGTTGTACTTAACCTTTTTTCTTATTCTTTCTGGGGCTTGACAATGCTCAGTGAATTTTCCCTTAACTGTAGGAAGCTACTTCTTGCAGCAACCAAGAAATGGAGGATGAGGATGGCTGGTCATTGTTTTATTCAAATTCTACTAATATGGCTATGCAGGTCCTCTTTTCATTTCCATTTCTCTCATTTCTTTAAATGGTTAAATTTTCAAATAACAAACTGATGGTTTATTACATTGGTTGGATCAATTTTAGGCTTAGGATAGGTATGTTTTTAGCATTCAGTCACTTTAGCCGTATTATTAAAGGAACTTCCTCCCCCTTTTTTCCCCTCTCTCTCTCCATCAGGTTGATGACAAGCAAACTGTTGGGCTTGAGGCTTTTGCAAGAATAGCTCCTGTCTGTGTTGTTGTTGCCGATGTAATAACTGTCCGCAATCTTTTTGATGCACTCACTGGTTCTTCAGGCTATCGGCTTCATTTTCTCATCTATGACAAATACCTTCGAAACCTTGACAAGTATGACCTTCTTACTTGATCTGTATTAGTTGTGTAAATTTCAATTATGTATGTTTTTTTTATTTATCAACAAGCGTAACAACCGAGATTCGAACCTAAGACCTCTAGAGGATCAAGCGCCTTAAGCCACTTGCCCTAATGGTAGTTGTTAATCTGTTACCTGACTTTTGCCGGATTTTAGTGAGAAATATGGCTATGAGATATCCAGATGTCGTGTCCTCTTTCTTAATCTAAAAATTCTTTTCTAGATGATTTTACTTTATTAAGTACCATTTGAATACATATGTACGTTTTGGCATTCTCTCTTATTGCAGGGTTCTCAAGGCAGCCAGAAATGTATCAGGACCTTCAATTTCCAGCCTTCCGCTTGTCGAAGGAGAGGTAATTCTTGATAGTGATGGTACAGTTCCCACTCAACCAGTTCTGCAGCATATTGGTATCTCGGCATGGCCTGGTGAGTCAATTTGTTGCTATAAGAGTAAACATACACATTGAAATTGGAAATGATCTGGATGTCATCTTGATTTTAGTACCACGAGCCTTAGAGCTAATTTGAGTTGCACATACATGACTTTGATTGCACGACTTAGTGACAGCTGATTGAGTTTCTAACTTATTTTGAAAACTATGCATTTCAGTTAGTTTTATCTAGACAATATTTGATTTCATCAAATTCCTGTTCTTGTAGGGCGGTTGACACTGACCAATTTTGCTCTGTACTTCGAATCGGGAGTTGGTTTATTTGACAAAGCTGTCGTGTATGACCTGGCAATGGACTTGAAACAGGTCGTAAAACCTGAACTAACTGGACCACTGGGTGCTCGTCTCTTTGATAAAGCTGTGATGTACAAATCAACATCTGTGTATGTATTATGATACTTGAATAATATATTAGTTGTTTAGAATTTTCTATGAACTTATTTTTAAGTTTGGGTCATTTATCTTTTGTTGATAATATTTCAGGGCAGAGCCTGTTTACTTGGAGTTTCCAGAATTTAAAGGCAATTCTCGCCGGGACTATTGGTTAGATATAACTCTTGAGATCCTACGTATGCACAAGTTTATTAGGAAGTACAACCTCCAAGATACTCAGAAATCAGAAGCAATCGCAAGGGCTACTCTTGGAATCTTTCGATACCGTGCTGTTAGAGAAGCTTTCCATATCTTCTCTTCGAATTACAAAACTTTACTTGCTTTTAACTTGGCTGAAAGTCTTCCAAAGGGTGATTTGATTTTGGAAACATTGTATAGCCGATTGGCACTTTTGAATGGCGGTACTTCCCAGCGTGAAGTTGCTGGGAGTGCCTATTCAAAGCGGCTGACTACACTGTCCCCAATTTCACTTCTGACACTTGGTAATTTTGGAATTTTGTTGCAAAAAGATGTCAATATGGACAGTGAACCAATATTAGTTGGAGATGTTTGTGTTGGTGAGACAAATCCCTTAGAACGGGTCGTGAAACAGTCAATATCAGATACTGGGAGGGCTGAAGCTGCACAAGCAACTGTGGACCAAGTGAAAGTGGAAGGAATTGATACAAATATTGCAGTAATGAAGGTTGGTTATGATAGTTTCCTGTTTGGTTTTGTTTCTTTGGCTAGAATAACTCTTGGATTAATATGTTGAAGTAAGAAGTTACAAACTTGATGCTGATAAAAAAGAAAAAAAAAAAGAAGTTACAAACTTGATTGCTAAAATATTCTTCACATCACAAAAAATTATATTATGCTACCTATTTTGTTGGGAGAGTGAAGTAAACCTCCCAATACTACTTTACATAGCCTGATTCTGATTGATTAATCAGATCTTGAAGCCAGTAAGCCTTTCATTTCTTTCTCCCATCCTTGAAACTGAAATATCAAGCAAATTTGACATGAAGGGATGAAGCCATGGTTGTGCATTTTGATAGCAAGCAACAGCTTGTGTGGTTGTTTCATTAATTGATTATCTTATTATTTTTCTAGTGAGTTCTGAAAAAGAAATGTTATTAACATACTTTAATGAAATAGGCATATATCCCTCTGTTCTCTAGGATTTTATGTTGTGGATTTGAAATACTTAGTTTTGGGGTTACTTGATTGAATGTTTTCATTTTTATTTGTTACTAGTGGACAGTAGTTTGATTTCTATTTTCTTCTTTGTAGGAACTAATGTTCCCAGTCACTGTATCAATCAGCAAATTTCAACATTTGGCCTCGTGGGAAGACCCTTACAAATCTGCAGCGTTTTTAGTGTTGGCCTGCTATTCGATTTTTTCGTAAGTTGTCTATGATTTGAATTTGCATTGTACTTTTCAGAAAGTTTGTTTTGCATGCTCTCCATTTATACCACTAGAAAGAATCTATATGTAAGACATGTAAGATGTGTATCAGACACATGTCATATATTAGACCAGTCATTTAGTAAAGCTCGAATCACCACTTCAAGTGTCAGGTCATTTAATGAACTCTCCTAATAACTTATTTATGATGAAAATCTTATAGGACATGTTTCTTTCGTTAAATATTCTGGAAGGATACTGCAAGGCTTTTGCTTTAGTGGCTCAGGAATCAGGATGCACTTGTTTGTGCAGAGTGTCTATTTTCAAATCTATACCAGGGAACAATTTAGCTCCAAAAAAGGTTTTCAAAATTTTCATGGGATTTTATGTGAAAGTTGTTTTAATATGTATGTCAACTATTCCCTACCTGTGCCACCTTGTTTGAAAGGAAATAACTGATTGCAAATACCTCAACTCTCAACTCTCAACTCTCAAACTCAAAGTATGTCTAGCCATGTCTCCTGATATAACTATAAACTCAGGAATAAAATCTGAAAGGGTTCAAATTAATAAAGGTTCTGCTTCTGCCTAGTGATTTTTTGGGGGCTGTAATAGAAGAAAAGAAAATCAAAAGGTTGTATAAGAAAAATTGGAATGTAATTTTTTGAAGGAAAGGATTTGTTGGGTTAAGGGACAATACTAAGGGGAAAGGATTTTTTGAATGACCTCCATTTTGATGCTTTCCTTCAGTATTTGACCCATGCATATGTTAATGAAGTTTCTGTATACTTCTGTTTTGTACTTTAAATACATGAAACATTGAGGTAACCGAACTGGCTATGCATGGTGTTAAGCATATTGTTCGATTCTTTGTTTGGTTGAACTACTTCGTGTTCTTGAATAACTTGATTTTGTAACGTGTTATTCTGTTAGTTCCCCCCCTCCCCCCTCCCCCCTTTTACACACACACACATATATATCACGTTATCTTTGCTTTCAATTTCCTCCAAAGAAAGCTGTGTAAGGAAGCTGTTACTTGTGTTGTACAGGGGGTGGATCAGGTACATATTGCCTTCAATTTTTGCACTCGTTGCAGTTGTCATGCTTTGGCGCAGGCATATTAACCAAGGGAGACCATTACAAGCCTTCAGAATAACATCTCCACCCAATCGAAATGCTGTAGAGCAACTGCTGACATTACAAGAAGCCATCTCTCATGTGGAATCTCTCATTCAGTCGGGGAATATTGTTCTCCTGAAGATAAGAGCTCTCTTATTCGCTGTTACTCCCCAGGTATGGGCTCAAGTCATGCTCGTACGAATATTCCAGCATCATCTTTTTTTCTGTTAGAAGTAACTTGTATTATACGTCCTATTGTTAAACTTTGCTGCTTCCTGCTTTCACTCTGGCCTCCGCTATAATTTAAGACTACATCTTTTACAAAGTTTCATGGATGTTGGAGCTTCTAGTAATCTAATTGTAACTTCATCTTTGTAGTATGAGTTATATGAGTCACAAGTAAAAAGGATTGGTTGCTATTTGACTGAAACTTAGCGTGGAGTGCTTGTTCAACCTGTATGAAACTAGATCTTTTAAGTGAAGAAAGTTAATAAATAAGTGGATACAAGGCTTGTAAAAAGTTTGAACTGCTAAATGGATGCAAATTGTGCAGTTGTTGAAAGAATGAAGCAGTAGGTGTATTGAAGATGGAAATTGTTATCGCTCACTTTCTAACGTAATTTGTTTATGCCTTGCAGGCGACAGACAGGGTTGCTATATCGTTGATTGTGATGGCGGCAGCCTTTGCATTTTTGCCTCTGAAATTTCTAATGCTGTTGGTGTTCCTAGAGTTTTTCACAAGGCAAATGCCACTGAGGAAGCAAAGCAGCGACAGGTTTCTGAGAAGACTAAGAGAATGGTGGGTGAGGATACCAGCAGCTCCTGTTGAGCTCACTAAACCAGAGGAAACCAAGAAAAGGAAGTGATTTATCCATGAATTCAATTGATTGATGATGTTATATTTCTTTCTGACAAATTGCGAAGCTTATCATTCTCGCCACCCACCCGCCCGCGCCCTTTTGTATATAACCAACCAAGGATTATGGTGTATTGGGGATTCGGCATTACTAAATTCTGAATGTCATCGGGTACAGATATGGATGACTATTAGTGTTCTGAAAGCTTCTGCAAGTTGATGTACTAAGTCTGTAATTAGCAGGAAAAGTGATGTGTACTCTGTAATTAGTTACCTTAATATGCCTCTCACATTTGTACAAATTATGCATTGTTTCCAAGATTCTTTGATGACTGACATTGGAAAAGTAGATAGTTTCCAACATGAGAATGTATTGCAAACAAATTTGTGGAGTACAAATGGTTTTAGATTTTACCATCTTGGTGCGGTTGATGAATAGGGTCCGGCACATTCAAACTTGTTTCCAAATCTACTTCTTATGATGATTGGAATCTTTACAATTTTGAAAACGCATTAATATGTATGAATTTGTAAGTGCGAAACGTCAACCGCATCTATTTCGTTTGTGGCTAAGTTGAGTCTCAGACGGTGAATTTACGAGCGTGAAATGCCAATCTAGATGTATTTCATTTGGGACTAGATTGAGTTTCAGCAGTTTAGTTGTAACTCGATGCTCTATAACAACAATACTCACCATGTTCCAAAATAATTGTTTATTTGTTAATTACCAACGATATCTTTAAGATAAGTTGATTATAATCCCTTGAGTTTGCAACAACAAAAGCAATATGAGGGTACTAAAGGAAATATATAAAACTCTTAACTCAATTCTTAAAGTAATAATTTATATGAAGACAGTTGAAACTAGTAAAACATATTTCCATCCATCCATGAAAACTGCAATAAAAGAAGTCCCAAGAAAAAACATTGTGAAAGAAAGATCATACAATCTATAGATAATAGATGAGATAGAAATGCCATTTTATGCCAATGGGCAAGATGAAATGAATACAAAAACATAGGGTACATTTATAATTTTACAAAGTAGCTAAACAAAAATCAACACGCCAGAGATGAAAAAAAATATTACTACCTCAGTTACTATGTACAATCAAGAACTATGAAAAAGTTAGGTGCATATACAAGAATATCATTCCAATGCAACTAAGCCGTCAAACATTGTCAGGCCAGAACTCTCTGAAAAATGCTCGCTCAAATTCCTTCTCTTGCAATTGTTTTTCTAACTTCTGCATCTTACTCATCCTTTTGGAAAGCGCCTTTGATTTCTTTGAAGGCAATTGTTCCTGCAGTTGACAGCAGTAGCACTAAGAATATGCAGCAGAGATATAAAGATAACATTAACTTGTTTCCAACATCACAGCCAACCCATTTGAACATGCTACAAAAGAAGAAAAAAAGTATCTCATGCATGCAATTAGTGCACAAGATATCAAACATCTCCTATGAAACTCTTTTACGAGAAGTCCTAACATTGGAGCATCCCAGTAAGACAAATAGAACACATTATTATGAATACTCAGCATAATTGCAACATTGGTTAACATTTGGGATGTGAGTTGTTCCACAAGGTCTTAAATAAAAGTTTTCATAATTCAATATTAATAACTTCAATGTGGTGTCACTTACTTTGTCATTTTTACCATTAGACTGAGAAGTGTCAAGAGGCTTTGATTTCATTTTCTTTACTTTCTCTGCTCCAAGGCCTCGTTTATTGTTCTTCAAATACGCTTGTACAGGCTCCAACCTACCCTGTTTACACCGCCAAACAGTTAGTCAGATTTCATATCCATAACTAGCTACTAAGAAGAAAATGTAACATAACTAGCACCAAAGAGAGAAACTGCTGCATAGGAACCTAAAAGGCGAAAAATATAGAACATATGGCATAAGATTGAATAACCACTCAGTTCAAGAAGTTCAAACTGAATACATGAAACTGCGCCTTAAATTTGGTTAAGAATAATACATTTCTAAAACAATAGTCTTAAATTGGATCAAAATAGTTTCATTTGGTCATCCTGATCTCAATTTTTCTTGTCAACATATCCTCCACCAATGTAAGTAGCATCCACAGCCAGATTAGAAATCCAATGACGGATCTCCAATCAAACTCATACACATAAATAATGTTAATAGAATACACAAATGTCAGCTTGTATGAATTAAGAAAATAAACAAAGTGAAACTTTTTTGCCTTTTAGCACCCTTCCTCTATACTAAAATGTTGGTATATTAGCAAAGATTATTTCAAAAAGGCGATTTTAATTTTTGTTTTCAATCAAACAGGAAAAAAAATAGACTAACCAGTTACTAGAGGAATCAACATAGAACCAAACCCATAAATGAATTGTTCATATACATGAGAACCTACACTAGAAGAGCAAATAAACACATTTTCCATTTAGAGAAACCAGAGAAAACATGATCTTATGGTAGTAAAAATATGATACTCCAATATAACTCAATTAGCATATAAAAGGAAAAAAATTTAAAAAAAAAAAATCAACTTTTACATTAGAAGCTGACCTGCTCAGTTATTCCAAGACCAGTTCCTTCTTTCCATCCATGCTTCTTCAGAAGCTGCAAAAAACAATTACCTCAAACAAATGAATGCAGGGAAAACCTAAAAGAGATGATCATATGAAAATATATGGGGTAATAAATAAAAGAAGGTAGCAGAAAAATATGGTACCTGAAAACCTTTGTTGTTGGAGTCAATGGCTCCTGCTGGTTCACTCAACTCCTTTCCCATGGCTACTTCCTGAAACTGAAACCCCCAAACGATTTCGTTATCAATTGTTCCTATCAGATTAACAACGCTACAGACTGTTGCTGCTTCGCAGACTCAGTGATTTTGGGACGAAAATCCCCCAAATCCCAACGGCTCTTTTATAAACAAAACAGTAAATTTCGCATTGAGAATCGGAATTGATCAACTGAAGGTAAAATAAACTGGATTCGAATATGAACACGAAGAACACTAACATAATTGAGATTTCAGAGAAGAAGAACCTTCGCAATTAATCCATAAATAAATAGAAAAGAATGGAGTACGATCGAAACAAACCCGCTCGATACCGCAGAAGCTACTGCTTTCCATCTCCGACCGAGACCTGAGGCTTGAGGCCCTGGCCTTGCTTTTCTTCGTCTCTTCTTCACAATTCTTTATTTCTCGCGGTACTGTATCGCTAAGGTATTGAAGAAACAAAGCCGAAAAAGGAAAACAAGAAGCAATTCGTTTGACAGGTCAACCGACCATTATCGCATGGGCTTTTGGCCCAACAACCTAATATGGGCTTTATGAGTTAATTAAACAAATCCAATAATTACATCAAAAGCAAATTTATTTAAGGGATAATTACACAAAACACCCCTGAAGTATGCGTTTCTACAAAAAGCACTCCTGAAGTTTGGTCTGTGACTTTAAGCACCCCTAAAGTATCCA
>JAYMTK010004594.1:0-10976 GCA_036897405.1 Pelargonium myrrhifolium | reverse complement strand
CTCTGCAACCTCCACACCTAAAATGAAATATGCAGATCGCCAACCACCGGAGCTAAATCTGTTGACCGGCCGGCCTTTGAAGTCAACGGCACCGTCAACGGCGTGTAGCAAGGGAGTGTAGGTGGGATCGGCGATGGCCATGCTCGGTGCTTGCTTGCTTTTTCTCTCCAAATACGCAACACCAAAGAAAATCAAAGCAAATTCTCCATTGAATCAATCCTATTTGCAGATCTCTTGTTTATCTTATTTGCTCATGCTTCACATGGCGTGTAAGCTCGTTTTTTCCCATTTTAAGTATAGGGTGGTGTGTCTTTGTCGTGCAAAATTCAAAAGAATCATATTTATATGGGGAAAACACAGATCAGTGAACCAAAATAATTCATCAACACCCACTTAGGCCCTGTTTGTTTTCTCTAGATCACCTCTGGTAGGCTCGGCCCTAAGCATGTACGAGAAGGGGCGACGGCATTGGGTCCATGCATAAATAGGGCTTATATTTTAAAAGAATCCTCGATTGCTCACGAGGTGTAAATCGGAGTTGACGATAACCATCGAAAAACTCGATCCGGAGATGAATTTCTGGAAACGGAAAATGGGTGAAATTATTAAAAATTGCAAGTCAAGGGGTGAAATTATCAAAAATTTGCAAGTCAAGGGGTGACGTGGACGCTGAGCTGGAGGGAGATGTGGCAAAACGGTGACGTGGCATCGTCAACCGGCTATAACAGGTAAAAATGGGTGAAAAAACTAAAATTTGAAAGTCAAGGATTCGAAAAAACTAAAGTCAAAGTCAGGAGGCCAACATTTTATTTTTTGAAAGTCAAGGGAGTGTGGGGATAATTTACCTTTTTTTGTTTTTTTGAAACATATTGTTTCAATAATATCCAGCGTGTACAATACATGAGGAGAAATGAAGCTGATGTGGCAGTGCCAGGCTGTCACAGTGCCACTCACTCACACTCTTTGTCACTCCATCAATCAAACCCACGAAACAAAACTCAACACAACAGGACAGTCCATCTCCCACTTCCTCTCTCTATATAAACCCATTGCCATTCACTTCTCTATATACTCATTCACTACTATCTCTCCTTCCATTTTATCACTTTCTCTGAGTTGGCCATGGCGGCGCCTGCAATTCTACCCGATATCGCCACCGAGATTCTCATTCCGGGGTGCGCCATTATCGGAATCGCCTTCGCGCTCGTGCAGTGGGTGCTAGTCTCCAAGGTCAAGGTCGCCCCCGGACGCGACTCGCCCGCCACCAAAAATGGCTACACTCAATCTCTCATTGAGGAAGAGGAGGGCCTCAACGACCACAACGTCGTCCTCAAATGCGCTGAAATTCAGAACGCCATATCCGAAGGTATATATAGATTTTAAAATAACTGTCAAATCTTAGTTAACTCCTTATTTTTGCTGCGGTGTATCTGATTTTTTCTGTACTGCGATTGCTTTGTGGTAGATTTAGTTATGGAGTTTTTCATTTTGTTGAGATGGGATTTTCGCGGTTGCTTGCATTTTAGGTGTTTTTTATATCGTGATTGATTCTTCGGTTGCTTTGTGTAGTGCATACTTGTGCTCTAAAGTCTTAACTTGTTGGTTTTAGTTTGGTGTGTGAAATGCTCTTCAAAGTGTTTTTTTTGTTTGTTCAAGAAATTACTTTATTATTATAATTATACTAATAATTTAATTAATGGGGTTTGTGTCATATAGGACTGGCATGTGGATGTTGTATCCATTATTATAGGCTTCTTTTGAGTGTTTTTGGATCAGGGATGGTGTTGTATCCATTATTCACATTGCTGTCATGTACGTAAATTTGATCGGATATTGGGAATTAATATGATTTGAGATGTTTTCTTTATAAAAAGAAAAATCAAATTTAAAGTGTCGATTTCTGGAACACTGATATGGAGTATCTAATTACCAATTCACTGTTGTGCACTAAGCAACATTTTGGATTGTGGTCATAATTTACCATTTACCATGGTTTTAGTTTGTGTGTGCGCACCCTGAGATCAATTGTGCTGCTACAAGCTTCCTCATTCTGAAATTTAATCAGATCTGATATTTTCACAATGTTTTGATGTGATTTTTAAAACCTTGTGCTCTTTAGCTCACTATATTTTTATTTTTAAACAGCTTATCTGTGGTTAGGCAGTAGATCCAATTTGTGCTCTAAAGTCTAAAGTTTTGGAGTTGTCTTCTTTAGCTATTTTTGTTTCACTTACCTTTGCTCACTTTATTCTTCTTGAGTGGACTGTGAAGGGCCGGTACTTTTCAAGGCATGTGGTGTTTTTGTATCTTTAAAATATAACTACAATGTGGTAAATATTGTCAAGGTTGGATTAAGTTTGCAATAATAGGACAGACTTGCTGACATATTTGTTTTTAATAGTTGCTTATAATATTCACTGATGTAAAATTAGGGTATGTCTATCATCCAAATGCTCAACATGTAGACATTTCTGGTTGTCCATTTCTTAATGGGTTTTGTTATTCTCTAGTCTCTACTGAGCCATATATATAAGCAAGATATTTATTAACTTATTAACATTCAAAATTTACAATCACATCCCATATGTCTATCCTCCTAAGTGAGAGGTAAAGGTGAACAAGCTTTATTCAAACTGAATGCTGGCGTTTATCTTGATTATAACAATTGAAGTTAATTTAATCTTGTACAACTAATTTCTGAGTGTTCAGTCATGCAATTGAATTTGGAGCAATCACTGACATTGTGTATGTTAATGATGGATAGCTAAACAACATTTAATTGTATTTCCTGTTCTTCTCCACAGTTTCAATTAATTGTAATTTTGTGGCTACATTAAATTATGATTGAATGACTTATCTGTTACATACTCAGGTTTTATTGGATTTTATAATTCTGTATAGTTTTACATCGATTTCACTAACTTTGAACTGTATTACAGGGGCAACGTCCTTCCTATATACTGAATATCAGTATGTTGGCATCTTCATGGTTGCATTTGCAGTCTTGATCTTTGTCTTCCTTGGTTCTGTGGAGGGGTTTAGCTCTAGCAGCCAGCCTTGCAAGTATGACTTAACCAAGACGTGCAAACCTGCCCTTGCTACTGCTGCCTTCAGCACCATATCCTTCTTGCTCGGCGGTATAACTTCATTGGTTTCTGGATTCCTTGGGATGAAAATTGCTACATATGCAAATGCCAGAACCACTCTAGAGGCAAGAAAGGGTGTTGGGAAAGCTTTCATTACGGCATTTAGATCTGGTGCTGTCATGGGTTTTCTTCTTGCCGCCAATGGTCTCTTGGTGCTTTACATTACTATCAACCTCTTCAAGCTGTACTATGGTGATGACTGGCAGGGTCTTTTTGAGGCTATAACTGGTTATGGCCTTGGTGGGTCTTCTATGGCTCTGTTTGGTAGAGTTGGTGGTGGCATCTACACTAAAGCTGCTGATGTTGGTGCTGATCTTGTTGGCAAGGTTGAAAGGAACATTCCTGAGGATGACCCAAGAAATCCAGCTGTAAGGAACAATGCTGCCTACAATCTAATTTTGCATTCTTTTTAATTATTTTGTTAGATAGCATTTAAATTGCTTCCATTTTTCAGGTCATTGCTGATAATGTTGGTGACAATGTTGGAGATATTGCTGGTATGGGATCTGATCTTTTTGGCTCATATGCTGAGTCATCCTGTGCAGCCCTTGTTGTTGCTTCCATTTCCTCTTTTGGGATCAACCATGAGTTGACAGCTATGCTATATCCTCTCATAATCAGTTCCATGGGTATCCTTGTGTGTCTGATTACTACATTATTTGCAACCGATTTCTTTGAGATTAAGGCTGTGAAGGAGATTGAGCCAGCTCTAAAGAGGCAACTCATCATTTCCACGCTCCTGATGACTGTTGGAATTGCGATAGTGAGTTGGATTGCACTCCCATCATCCTTCACCATCTTCAGTTTTGGAACCCAGAAAGTAGTGAAAAACTGGTAAGCTCCAACTTCATTGGTAGATTCTATAACATTACAAAAAGCTTTATTTCTCTGTATTCTTTTTTATTATAGTGTCATAGTAAAGGTATAATTTTTTTTTTTTTCCTGAGTGGATTTATTAGTAATAGAATATTCTTTATTATCAAATCTACTGACATTAGTTCGGGTGTTCAGGGAGCTGTTCTTGTGTGTTGGTGTTGGTTTGTGGGCCGGGCTTATCATTGGATTTGTAACTGAGTACTATACTAGCAATGCCTACAGGTAACTACAAACGGTAGCTTTTACATTTGTCTTTACTGTGTTGCCTAATGAACTTTAGTCTGAGGTTTCTTTACATTATCTTTGCAGCCCTGTGCAAGATGTTGCTGATTCCTGCCGTACTGGAGCTGCTACTAACGTTATTTTCGGCCTTGCATTGGGATACAAATCCGTTATCATTCCTATTTTTGCCATTGCAATCAGCATTTTTGTTAGTTTTAGTTTGGCTGCTATGTATGGTATTGCAGTAGCAGCTCTTGGAATGCTGAGCACTATTGCTACTGGTTTGGCCATAGATGCATATGGTCCTATTAGTGACAATGCTGGAGGCATTGCAGAGATGGCAGGCATGAGTCACAGAATTCGTGAGAGAACGGATGCCCTAGATGCTGCAGGAAACACTACTGCTGCTATTGGAAAGGTACCAAAATTTCTTCTTCATTCCTGGCTTCTGTATTGTATGCTATGCATTTTATTATATGCTTGTTTTCAATAGTATGTCAACATCTAGGTTAATTGCTTTATGGGGCACTTGTGCATTTATTGGTGAGTTCATGTGGATTACCAATGGGACCACAAGCGGCAAACACAAGTTGGGAAGTGAAATACTCATCCCAGCAGTAATTTATCTTTGTCCTATTCAATGTCTATTAATTTGCAAAATGTATGACACTTATTTCATACTTGACATGCTTCCCAGAATTTTTTATGACCACTGGTTCCGGGAGTTGTTTTCTTTACCAAATAAAACACAAAATGACATGATACATAGATATCTTCTTGTTTCTTATCAATTATGCTGAAGGGAAAAGGAATCTGCTTATTAACTGGATGTGAGAATTTGATCAAAATGCCTAATGTCTGTATAATGTTTCTGTTTCTAGGGTTTTGCAATTGGTTCTGCAGCTCTTGTGTCCCTGGCCCTCTTTGGTGCCTATGTGAGCCGTGCATCCATTACAACAGTAGATGTTTTGACCCCAAAAGTTTTTATCGGTTTAATTGTGGGTGCTATGCTTCCATACTGGTTCTCTGCCATGACAATGAAAAGTGTGGGAAGTGCAGCTCTAAAGATGGTTGAGGAAGTCCGTAGGCAATTCAATACCATCCCAGGTCTCATGGAGGGTACGACCAAGCCTGACTATGCTACCTGCGTTAAGATCTCCACTGATGCATCCATCAAAGAGATGGTCCCCCCTGGTGCCCTTGTCATGCTCACACCACTCATTGTTGGTATCCTTTTCGGCGTGGAAACTCTGTCAGGTGTCCTTGCAGGATCCCTTGTCTCTGGTGTTCAGGTAATTGTTTTTGGCGTCGAGACAAACACTTCATTGATGACAAATACTAGCACAAGAACCTTATACTGATGTTGCATGCGTTTCCTTTTCTATGTACATACAGATTGCCATCTCTGCATCTAACACTGGTGGCGCTTGGGACAATGCCAAGAAGTATATTGAGGTAAGCATTTGATACTGGTGGTACTTCAGTTCGGTAGTCACTGTACTCTAGTGTGGCTTAATCATTTGGTTGATATGTTTTTTGGTGGATAGGCTGGTGCATCAGAGCATGCGAGAACCCTTGGTCCCAAAGGATCTGATCCGCACAAGGCAGCTGTTATTGGCGACACTGTTGGAGACCCACTCAAAGACACATCTGGGCCATCTCTGAACATCCTCATCAAGCTAATGGCTGTTGAATCTCTCGTTTTTGCTCCCTTTTTCGCCGCACATGGTGGATTGCTCTTTAAGATCCTTTAAATATCTAGAATAGAAGGATGATAAGCGAAGCAGAGGACAGTCGCCCCCCAAGGGTCCAATGTTTTGCTATTATCACCCTATCTTAACCCATTTAATTTTGTTCCTTTCTCTGCCGGTGGTTTCTTCCTCTAGAGTAAACATGTAGTTTTAGTGCACTTTAGGTTTTAAAGTTGTGTGTTCTAATGGTGGATTGGCAGAGAACATTTTCCCTCCCAATGAGTTGATCACACCGATATTGATGATAAAATGCCAAAACTAAGAATAGTTTGAATGGCTTTGTAATAGTTTTTCTCCTGTAATCAATTAGCTTATGCGATCAAGCCGTGTTTGTTCAGGCAAGCATTTTACTTGTGCTACATTAAACAAGAGAATGAATTATTGAGGTCTACTTTTGAGGCTAGAAGATAATACTCCTATATAGTATTTTTTTTTTGGTCACAGGACTAGCATATGTTCTAAAAAATTAGCAAATGATTAAAATGCCGTTGTTGGTTTTGGTTGCTAATAAACGCAGAGCTGGGAAATGTCAAATTATTCTCTCTGTAGACATGGACACCTATGCTTTCTTATTTTGATCATTGTTTCCACATTTTTTTTTTCTCTTCTCCTTCCCATTTCATTTCTCTATAAATCTCCAGTTCTTGCTGGTTTTCTTTTCACAGCCAACCGCACTTCTCTATATTCTTTAGTTTTTATTTATCAGCAAGCGTAACAATCGAGATTCGAATCTACCTCGAGATCTCTAGTCTATTTTCACAATTCACAATGCTCTCATTCTCTCCTCTCTGCCCTCTACAGACACCACCATCCTTCACCATCACCACTCGCCCCATCCTCAACTCTCCCTCTCCTCTCCCACCTCTTCCTCCCCGCGCCACCTCTGCCATTTCTGTGCGTCCCCGACGTCCCTGCATCCGTGCCCTTCATGCCGCCGGTCAGCTCAATGATCATGAAACCGAGCTCAATACCATATTGGACAAGAACAACTCCCACAAGCTCAAAATTGCCATTGTTGGGTTTGGCAACTTTGGCCAGTTTCTTACCAAGACCTTTGTGAGTCAAGGCCATACCGTCTTAGCACACTCCAGGACTGACCACTCCGAGGCAGCTCGGGAGCTTGGCGTCCGGTTCTTCTCAGACCCGGATGACCTCTGTGAAGAGCACCCACAAGTCATTTTGCTCTGCACTTCGGTTATTTCCACAGAGCAAGCTCTGAGGTCACTCCCTCTCCAGAGACTGAAGCGAAACACATTGTTCGTCGACGTTCTCTCCGTCAAAGAGTTCGCCAAGAACCTCCTCCTCGAGGTTCTCCCTCCCGATTTTGATATCATTTGCTCACACCCGATGTTTGGACCCGAGAGTGGCAAGGACAGCTGGGACGGACTCAATTTCGTCTACGAGAAGGTCAGGATCGGAAGCGAAGCTTCAAGAGTATCCCGGTGCGATCAGTTCCTCGACATTTTCGCTAGCCAAGGGTGTAACATGGTGGAGATGAGCTGCACAGAGCACGACGTGTACGCAGCTGGGCTGCAGTTCATTACGCACACCGTGGGGCGGGTTCTTGGGACACTGATGTTGGAGTCTACACCGATCAACACCAAAGGCTACGAGAGTCTGTTGAATTTGGTTGAGAACACATCCAAGGACAGCTTTGATTTGTACTACGGCTTGTTTATGTACAACAAGAACGCCATGGACATGCTGGAGAGGTTGGATCTTGCTTTTGAAGCAGTAAGGAAACAGCTTTTCGGACAGTTACATGGTGTTGTGAGCAAGCAGTTGTTCAAGAAATCTGAAACAAAACAATCTGTGAATGGAACTTCAGTGCAATTGGTCTCTTCTTCTCCTTCTCAAGCTATGAGGCACATCTCAAATAAGCTCAAGATTGGCATTGTTGGATTTGGAAACTTTGGTCAGTTCTTGGCAAAGACTATGGTATGTCAAGGCCACAAAGTTATCGCCTATTCAAGATCAGACTACTCTAACGAGGCTCAAAAGCTTGGCCTCTCTGCTTTCTTCTCCGACCCAGACGATTTCTGCGAAGAACATCCCGATGTGATCCTTCTCTGCACTTCAATCCTCTCAACCGAGAAAGTAATCAAATCACTACCACTTCACAGGCTAAAAAGAAGCACTTTATTCGTCGATGTACTCTCAGTGAAAGAGTTTCCAAGAAACTTGCTTCTCCAATCCCTTCCACAAGATTTTGATGTTCTTTGCACACACCCTATGTTCGGTCCAGAGAGTGGCAAATTTGGATGGACTGGTCTTCCCTTTTTATATGACAAAGTGAGAATCAGAGCCAACGAACGGTGCGATCAGTTTCTTGATATCTTCGGAAGAGAAGGGTGTAGGATGGTGGAGATGAGTTGTGCGGAGCATGACAGGTTCGCGGCTGGTTCGCAGTTCTTGACGCACACAATGGGGAGGGTTCTTGAGAAGCTTGGTTTGGAGTCTACACCGATTAACACAAAAGGGTACGAGACTTTGCTGAATCTTGTGGACAATACAGCCGGAGACAGCTTCGATTTGTACTATGGATTGTTTATGTATAATGTGAACGCAATGGAGCAGTTGCAGAGACTGGAGGTGGCTTTTGAGAGCTTGAAGAAGCAGATCTTTGGGAGGTTACATGAGCTTCTGCAGAAGCAACTGTTTGACGATAACACAGAAGCAATTAATTTTGTTGCAGAACCTAAATTAATTGCTCAGAATGGTTCTACAGGACTAGAATCATTGTCATCTTCTTGTTCTTCCTCAAAGGCTGTACAGGTTCATGCCAATTACAATTAGGCTTTTTTTTTTTTCCTTCTTTTTTGTTTCTCCTTTTGTAGCACGTGTGATTTGATAAAGATTTGATGGGGCACAAATAAATTTGTTTGGTGAACAAATGAGTGGTCACAAATAAAAAAGAGTATATGCTATGAATAGACAATGAATTGGGCGGTCAACTTCGCAGGATCTCCACATATACGTGGGAAATACAATATTTATATAGCAATGAGTAGTTGTATAATTGTCTTTTATTTCCTTTGTAAACCAAAAAAAAGGAGTTGTATAATTGCCTTTTATATGAATAAATATTTTTATTAACAGGTGTCTCATCATCATTTTAAGAGAAAGTACGAAGAATTTATTTAATATTGTACATTTTTTTTTATAAATTTTGAAATTTATGTACACCTGTTGTATTAAATTCGATTGATATTTACTATTTTATTATAAAATTACTATTCAAATATAACAAGGTACTCATTTTAGGATAAATGCTAAAAACATATGACACTTGTGACAAAAGAAGTGTGTAAACATTTTGTCCCAAAATGATATCAAGTCTTATTTTTATGATTTAATTTCAATTAGTAAATTAATATTGCTTATTCACATTTTTGTCACTGTACAAAAGGTTCATTTACAAGTCAATTTGTGTTTTAAATTGGTGAGGTGGATTCACACAAAATATGAACTAAAATTATAGGTTCCAAAGTCCAAACAATAATCTCACTCGCTATAATGTCAATGATTTAGCTTAGTGATTAGACTATTATATAGACACAATATTTGACCATGATCCATTACACGAAAGAAACATTTCATATTCATATGTCTATTCACTACATAAAATATTTGTGCGTTAAACCTTAAATTTGATACTTTAAGTGTACAAAATTCCAAACAGATTTACTTTATTCGAAAACTATTTGTCTAATACAAAATGAACAACACAAAATTTTGGAAGTAGCACTTTCCTTGACCATTTTACTCTTATCCTCTATTTTTAAGTAGCTAATGATTAACATTAGACATTGGCTTTAACTTTAGATCTCTTTCGGCATCAATTAACAAGGGTTTAAATGTATGTTTGAAAAAAGTGAAAAGAAGTAAACATGCAATGAAAGTTAATGTATAGTTGTTTATCATAAAAACGAAAATTAATTTGATAGAAATTAGTTACGCAAAAAGGCAACTGATAGCATTTTAAAGTTTAGGGTAAATTATTTTAACCTCTCCTGGACTGGACTAAAATGTGGTTTTAGCCCTTGATCTCAAACTCATAATGTTTTAGCCCCTAAACTTCTTTTTTTTCAAGATTATAACCCTATTAACCTGTTGTTTCAGGTTGACACTGCCACATCATCATGCTCCTCCACGTAGACTTCCACCTCAGTTATGTCATGCCTCGTCAACGATGACACTTTGATGAATGAAATGCTGCGTTTGTTTCCTCCATCTTGAAATCGTGTTCCTCATGTTTGCCCCAAATCGTCTTCTTCCTCAGAGGTCGTTGTTCTGCAAGGAAGAGCAGTCGGCGCTGTCTGCAGAAACTCGAAGGTGGCGTCGCTCCTGGCCTTGCACCAGCTTGTGCTGCCTCCGACCACGTCATTTTGGGCCATGCTTCTCATAACGACGATGGTGCAACACTACATGTGAAAGTGTTGGTGGAGCCTAGATTTTCCACAAGGCTTCCATTGATTTCTTCCAGAAAAAGTATTGCAATGAATAAAAGGCAAACATGTACAAAAAGTCATCTTTAGTCCATCCATAATCCACTATCAACTGGAATAGTTGAATTATCACAACATATAAGAAGCTACTTGATTGATAACTATTAATCAATTAAATTGAACATTTACACTGCTGTAAATAAAAGAATAAAAATTTCAAAACGCATTGCATTGAGAAGGAAAACAAGATCAGAAGTTAAAGAAAAAGAAGACAGACATCATCCCCAATCTCTCTTTCCCTGTACTTGACTGGCCTCTCTTTCTCTTCCTTTACTAACTCAGATTTTAGTAGTAGAAGAGGGAACTCATTAATCACCTCAGTCAAACAGCCATGGATGTAGCTCCACCAACACTCTCACATGTAGTGTTGCACCATCGTCGTTATGAGCAGCATGGCCCAAAGCGACGTGGCCGGAGGCAGCACAAGCTGGTGCAAGGCCAGGAGCGACGCCACCTTTGAGTTTCTGCAGACA
>JAYMTK010004593.1:0-10976 GCA_036897405.1 Pelargonium myrrhifolium | reverse complement strand
GAACAATTAAAATAAATAAAAAAATAAAACCCCGAGCAAAGTCGGGATAAAAAACTAGTGGTATATAATGAAATATGTTTCTAATTTTTTTTAATAAGTTTATGATCCGCTCATGTCAATGAGTCTATTATTGTGTTTTTCTTTGATGGGTAACATGAAGTTAGATGTCCCAACTTTTTTCTTTTTTTGAAAACGAATTAAAATGACTTAAGTTGAAAAAAAGGAAAAAGTAAAGAACCGAAACATATACGGCACAATTGATGTAAACTGATGATCCCACTATATGTTATATGGACGTGACTGCAACTATGGCATTTTCCTACACGTATCCATGCCCAACTTGACATCCATGGATGCCTCATTTATTTTCTTTGCACCTCTATTTTGTAGATCCATTCTACAACTTAACTTTATATTTATAATATTTTCATTTTTTTTTGTTATTTAGGCTCTGGATAATCAATTTAATATTAATTGAAAAATAATAAAAATTATTGTGCACCACAAAAAATAAAAAAAACGTTTAAAAAATTTATCAATTGAGTTATATAACAGGGTTAACTCTCTCGTTTTAACCTTAGACCTCATCTTGCATGACTTAGGAGTTGAACCAGTTATTTGAAATACTATCAAGCACTGCAAATTTGAGATCCGGAAAATGCAACTACATACGTTTGGTAGGGAGAATTTTGCCGTCCTTATGGGTAAACGTTCATGACTCAAATGATGATTATTATGAATGTGATATGATTTAAAAATACCGATCTCAAACTGACTGCAGACACACTTCAGAAAACTCATAGTTTAGACAAAAAAATAATAATAATCAAGTACCGCAAAAGTAAACCTCTTTGAAATAATTATTAAAAAGCCCACATCTCCAAAAATATGAAAATTAAAATATTAAGGAAATGATTTTTTGTTGGGCTGGAATCTTTTTATGGGGAACTTGGACCATTTTTGGGAGCCTTATATTTAAGGATGGGCCCGGCCCGGCCACAAAAAAAGCATCCAATCGAACTCCCGCTCGAATTCAAAAAATTGAAAGAAAAAGGCAAAAATGTCAGGTAGAGACGACTGTAGTTGAATGCTTGGATCTATCACTGTCTTCAACAAGAGCTAGAGCTCGCAATTCAGTACGTTTCTCCGTCTTCAGCTCCACCACCGAGGGAGAAGTTTTAGTCTCCCTGCAATTTATGCTCTTCTGAGACAGATCTCGTTCGCATGTGTTTCGGAGTCTGTGGAAGGAGAGAGATAATGGAGGACCGTGCAGAAGAGAACCGATTGATGCAGAAAATCGCCAAAATCTTGAACGAAACCAGGACCTCTTACGCCACACATCACAGGAAGCTGAAAGAGCTGTCGACCGTCCGTTCCCAGTCTACGTCCCCTGCCCAATTCTTCTCAGCGTTCTCCAAAACCCTAATTCCTCTTTTCAATTTTCAGAAACGCGCTGCCTCTACAGGGCGCGTGGTCCGCTTCGTCTCTGTCTTCGCCGGCACCTGCGACTCCAAAAGTTCGCCTGAATGTGATGGATTTTTGGAGGAGTTTCTAAAGTTCCTCCTGGTTGCAACTGCGGCTGCCAACAAGACAGCCAGGTTTCGCGCATGCCAGATCATTTCTGAGGTAAGTTAAATTGTCTTTACGCCTTTAAGTTGAGAGCTTTAGCTGTTAGGATTATGAATTTTGTATTTTGTATATTGTAGGGTGTATGGAGATTGCATTATATTTGAAGTTGGACTTTATACAGAATTGTGCAATCTGTTTACTGCAACCAGTATCTGCATAGTATCTATTATGCTACAAATGATTATTTTGAAAAACTATCCAGTGTTTCTGAAAGAGAAGAGAATTGATAATTAAATTTGCACTAATATGGTTGTAGATTAGTTGGTGTAGTATTATTTTGGAAAACTATCCCGTGTTTGGGAAAGAGAAGAGAATTGATATTTTAATTTGTGTTATTGTGGTTGTAGTTTAGTTAGTGTTGTAGTATTGTTATTACAGAAATTTATTAATTGTACCCTATATCATTGTTATGTTGGCTTTATGAACCAATCGATTCTATTCGTCCAAATGCTTCTCCGGTAACAAGTAGATGTGTAAAAGTTGTTTCAAATATTTTTAATTTTGTACTCTAGTAGTTTTGCACAATAAAGTTTGCTTAAATCTGCTCTATATTGTTTTATTTGGGTTTCTGCAGTAGAGTTTAATTATTATTGTTATTATTATTTTTTTGGCTTGCTATCTGCCATAAAAAAATGTCACAATCAAGAGTATTTGTACAAAAATTACTGCCCCAACCATTCTTGTTAGATATTGAAATTCCTGCTTTTGCGGCGGTGGCTAAAATTCCTGCTTTTGTAGATCATTATGCGGTTGCCCGACGATGCTGAAGTGAGCGATGAACTTTGGGATGAGGTCATAGAATGCATGAAATTGCGGGTTGGGGACAAAGTGCCTTTAATCCGTGCATTGGCAGTGAGGGCGCTTTCACGTTTTGCACATGATTCTGAGAACAGTGACGTTCTTGATTTGTTTCTTGAAGTGCTTCCATTAGAACAGACTGCAGTAAGTATCCCAGATATACTCTTGTTTTTTTTCTTCTTCTGGGTTTGAACTTAAGATCTACGAATTCCATACATGATCTCTTTGCCATTGGAGCCATGGCCCAGGTGGGAACAAAGTCACTTTCGAATGCTGAGTGCATGATGAAGTTCATTTTATGTTGCCAAGATATATCGAAAGCTCGCCGTAGCACAAGTGGACTAAATGCATCATTAAGTTTTGTACCCACTTTATAGATAAATGAAGACAGTAGTCTAAGTATTCCAAAAAGGATGATTCTTAGTTTTTCTTTTGTTTATAAAACTTATAATTAACAACTTGAATTAATATGTATGTTCATTAAAAATGAAGGCACCACTATCTTTTGCTTATGGGTGGGAGCTCATAATATGAGTGTAACTGTGGCATTTTTGCAGGAGGTTCGGAAGGCTATTGTGTTATCTTTGCCTCCTTTAAATGCAACTTCACAAACAATTATTGACTGCACCATGGACGTAAGTGAGTCAGTGCGGAAAGCGGCATACTGTGTTCTAGCAAACAAATTTCCTCTTCAAAGCCTAAGGTAGTTTCATGTCATAATCCCATAATTGTTCCTTCCTCTTTATCACTCCATCTTCTCTTTGAACTGCATTCTTATTAATATCATTGATCATTGATTACGATCTTTGATATAATTTCCTCATTTTCCTTTCCAGCATAAATGCATTTAATTTATCATTGAAACGTAAAATCATTATCTGAATTGATATCTAGTTGTTTCTGGCCGCAAGGTGTCTATTTAGTTTTCAAACTCCTACTATTTGTCAGAGACAAAATGTTAGAATGATATTTGATGCACCTTTCCGAAACTTCCATGTACCATCAATATTATTATGCATCATGTACTTAATAGTTTCTTTCATTTGCTTTCTTTGACAGCATCAAGCTTAGGACATTGATTCTTCAGAGAGGACTTTCTGATCGCTCTTTGGCTGTTTCCACGGAGTGCCTGAAGTTAATGAAAGATGAATGGCTTGTTAAGTGCTGCAATGGAGACCCCATACAACTTCTTAAGTATCTTGATGTTGAAACCTATGAAGTGGTTGGGGAGTCAGTGATGGAGGCTTTACTTAAAGCGGATTTAGTGACGCTCCATGATGAAGATAGTATCCGCCAATATATTGTATCAACCAGTGATGAAACTGAAGGTTGGTAGACTGACAAACTAATATGGAGTGTTTACAAATTAGAGAACGCCAATGACTAGGGTGGTTTGTCATGTAAACTATCTTAACAGAAGTATTTTATAGACTCAATCTGACTGATACCTGTAGCCCCTAAAGCACTAAAATATATGCTATCAATTTCCCTACCTCCTTGTTTTATCATCCAGAAAAATGAAGGTTCGTCTTGCTCTTTTAAGGAATCCTAATGGTTTTAATTATATTTTTTATAAGGCTCATCACATTCCCCAAAGAAGATTTGCCTAATGGAAGCAGAGGTTGCTCTTTATTGGAGGACTGTATGTTGTCACTTGCAAATGAAAGCACAAGTAAGTTTATTTCATACTTTATATTCTTTGGGCTATTCTTTTTGGCATGTTTAGAAACATCAACTAGTAGACCAAACCAATTGCAAGAATGCTAGATTTTAATGTCAGTGGTTCAGTTTAATTCTTTGTTTTGCTTGGAAGGAATCACTCACAAAACCCTTTGTACTGCCTAGAAGCTACTAAGCAGCTGATCTAAAAAGTAAATAAACAACACATCAAATATATTTTTTGAACGTGACCTGAGTATTTGGTGAACTCTTCATGGTTTTGCATGTTGTTCAATGTTTGAAATTGTTTTCCCTAAATCAAAATTATGTTATCTTACAGGAAAAAGCCTCTGCTGCTGCTGCCACAACGGGTACTGAAGCTACGGTATATGCTTCAGAAGCTTTAGATAACAATGACCTTCTAGACATAATTCTTCCTGCAACAGTTTCTGATTATATAGATTTGGTCAAAGCTCATACCGATGCTGGTGAGTTCTACACAGGTTAATAGGAACCATAATTTTATATCCAGTTATATCATTTAATATAACCAGATCTTTTCAGGACCAAATTCCCGCTTTTCATCTCGGCAGTTACTTTTGCTTGGTGGAATGCTTGATTATTCAGATGCCACAGACAGGAAGGTTGCGGGTCTATTTGTGCAGGATTTGCTGCACAAGCCTCTTGAGCATGAAGTGGATGATGATGGGAACAAGGTTATAATTGGAGATGGCATAAATCTTGGTGGAGACCGAGATTGGGCTAATGCAGTGTCCAGGCTGGCAAGGAAAGTCCATGCTGCTGCTGGTGAATTTGAAGAAGTTGTACTTGGTGTGATAGAAGAACTGGCTCAGCCTTGCAGGGAGAGAACAGCTGATTTCTTGCAGTGGATGCACTGCCTTGCTGTGACTGGCCTCCTCTTAGAAAATGCCAAATCATTTTGTTGGCTACAAGGAAAAGCTATTGAACCAACTGAACTGTTGCAATCATTATTGCTTCCAGGGGTATGGATCTAAACATTAGCTCATTGGATCACACTATTATTTTTCCTTTCAACTGTTAATTCCAACTAACTTATTAATGAAAATTTTTATAAGCTTTTTGGGTGTTTTAAAGTAATATATGGATGACCTCCAACCATTGAGCATGGAGACGTGGTTGACCACTGTATGCCTCCCTAGGTAAAAATGACACATATGATGACACAATAGACACATTTTATCTTTTTGACATAGAAGTAGAATACATGACCGTCTTTTTTCTATCCTGTAGTAGTTTATTGTCTACTGGCGCTGAAATTTTTTATTTTTGATCCTGGAGAGTGAAATGCCCCTTGGCCAATATATGGTGGGAATTGTTAAAATAAGCTAAATATATAATTTATGGCAAACTAGAGAAAGGTTCTAGCACCAATTTTGTGATACTCTTCATAGGTACTTGTTTAGCAATAGGCTATTTGGACACAAATCCAATACTCATACCCATTTATTGTGTTCGACAATGTTGTTGAAATACAGCGAGTTTTCTTATAATCTAGCCCAAACTCTTTTTGAAAGGCATTAACTACTGGTATGGGCATGGAATGCAGGCAAAACATGCTCACTTGGACGTGCAGAGGGTTGCCATTAGATGTCTCGGGCTTTTCGGGCTGCTAGAGAGAAAGCCAAGAGAGGAACTAGTAAAGCAGTTGAAGCTATCCTTTGTCAAAGCTCCCTCTCCAATTAGCATAGTTGCCTGTAAAGCACTAATTGATCTTGGAATGTGGCACGGTCCTCAGGAAGTTGACAGGGCTGTGGGATTGGATCTTTCATCCCGACTTGGTGATGAAAGGATGACCTTTTGTCCTATTAATATTAATGATGTAGATGAGGATTTTAATGTAACATTGCTTGATCTCTTATATTCTGGGTTTGATGAAAACTGGGGCAGATCCTTTGAGAATTATGAGAACGAGTCAATTCAAGCAGTTCTTGGAGAAGGCTTTGCAAAATTTCTTCTTCTAAGTGAGAAATATCCAAGCATACCAGCTTCTTTACAGCCTTTGCTCTTAGCCAAGCTCATTGGCCTTTATTTCAGGGATGAAACAAAAGATTTACAGAGGTAGAATAATTTGTGCTTCTATCTATCTTATACTTTACGTGTATAATCACTTGAACTTATTTCTGTGTAATATTTTATCAGGTTGAAGCAGTGTTTGTCTGTGTTCTTTGAACTTTATCCTTCTCTCTCAACCAATCACAAGGCAAGTTGCAGAATTCCTTTAGCATGTGTATCCATAGAATCTAATTGTATGCATTTGCATTTATTTATGAATATGTGATAATTATGCAACTGTGTAAATGCAGAAGTATTTGTCACAAGCTTTCATTCAAGTCATGCGTGCAATGTGGCCGGGTATCAACGGCAATAGTGGAGGTTCTTCAGTTATGGTGTCCAATATGCGTAAGCATGCAGTTCAAGCGTCACGCTTTATGTTGCAGATGATGCAGACACCCTTACTTGCAAAGGAGACCAAAGTGGAGGATGAAAATGGTAGTGCAGAATTGCCTGATAACTCAGATGTCTCTGAGGAACCTTCGCTTGAGTGCGAGGAAGAAGGACTTGCTATACGCATAGCCACAGAGGTAACGATTCACAATCAATACTTCCTGAAGTATGGGTTAGTGTTAATAGCTTTTCTTTGTCCAATTTTATTCATCATAGCATGAACTGAGTTGCGTTTTTAGTATTCATTATATTTAGTATTTCAGTGTGTCGAGAATTTTATTTCTTTCTGATCAGTATCTCTTCAAGTCAATAGTCCTTGAAAACAAAATAAAAGAACTGCGAAGTCCCTCTCCGCCTCATTTAATATCCAATGTGTTTGACACCATTTAAGGAAAGTTTAAGATAGAAATTTCTGATACTGTAAAATATTATTGCCATGTGTCTCTAGAACTCGTTCTATAATTTAAAGTGTCCATGCTATAGTTCCTTGAATTGAGTGGCTGATGAGAGAGCCCAAGAACTGACGACAAGGAAAAATAAACTGGAAATAGTAAAGAATAGCAAACAATGCTCTCACAATACCTTAACTGATGCAGTATATCATAGAGTCCTACAATTGTCTGTTTAAATATCTGTTCAGCAGAACGTTGGCACCAAATTGCATTGTCTTATCCAAAATAAGAATGCTGTTATTTGTGAACTAATATTTTCTTTCCTCAATATTGCTGTTATTAATTTGAAAGAGTACTGCTTTGCATTTTATTATATTGAACAATTAATATGATTTTCTTATGCTTTCTTGAGATTGCAAGCTTCCATGCAAAGAAGACATCTGCTGCGAAGGCATATGTATCAGCACTATGTAGAATACTGGTCTCACTTCATTTTCGTGCATCCCAACAAGAGGCGATAAAGTTAATGAGAAAGCTTTTGAACCATGTAGCTGAATCTATATCAGGAGAGAAAGAACTTGTAAAGGAGGTAAAACGGATGGCCGAACATCTCAAGTCGGTGGATATACATCCGGATCAGGAACTGTTGCAAGACCAAGCTAATCAAATTTTGGGTAAAATCCTTCACTATTTCTAATTAAGCTGCTTAGGGTAGTTGTAATTTTTGATCAAGAAGGTATTTTGAAAATTTCTAAGATAAAGAATAATGTGTTAGAAGCACACTAAAAAAAACCCTTCAAAACTGAAAGTTATTTTAGGGGATGATTGCTGTTCCCACTCATTTCTAAATATGCATTTGTTATCAATGGTAATCTACTTATTGATTGCATATGCATCCATAAGTTTCACATTTATATGTACTTTAAGGCATGAAGATTGGAGATAGATTTCCCTATGTACGTGTTATCATTAATTATGTTGCTCGCTCCCTTTCTCTGTCTGCAAGTTAACATCTGAATGACTCTTTTTGCCCCACTGTGATTAATGTAGGGAGGTTAGAGCTAGATTTCAACCTTGATGTCAACCGTTGTGCAGCAATGCCACCAACACCCGCCCCACGCTCAACCAGACCACCACGTGGCAGGAGACAAATAAGGCATGAAGATTCATCTTCTGATGAAGGGGATTCACCAGCCACCGTTGCTCCTCCCATTGTAGCGACGGGCAGCAGGTCACAGAGGGCAAGTAAGACAGCAGCACTTAACAAGATGACTGCTACCAGAACGGTGAGAATCATTGAAGACGACGAGGAAGAAACCTCAGATGTTACATCTCAGGATTCTGATGATGAATCGGACGATAACTCAGAATGAGGTAAGCAAACCTGGCAGATTCTCTCTGCCAAGATTGAAATTTGTTGTTGTGTGATCTGTCAGGTAAATTAACCAACAGATAATGTATGATCACAGGATTTCTAGTGTGCTAGTGTTCTTTTATTTTGCTTCTCATGGAAGCTGTAAATGTTAAGTTTAATGAACTGGGTCAGTCATCAGTGAACTTGTATTTACTTGAAGATGCTGTTTTTGTTCCTATTACGTGCGTGCGTGCAATGAACTGGAACTTCACTTTTGCATTTTTCAAGATTGGCTTGTCAAGACTTTAGACACAAAAAACAAGCTAAATTGGCTCTTATCTCCAACAAGGAGCCGCAAGTAGCGAAGCTTGCATGTTGGGACCATATGTAGTGCTGAATTTTCTACCGTGCAGTGCACAAGACAAAAAAGGCCCAATTTGGGGCCACTAGTCATGAGATCCAGTGAATGCAAGTAGATACTAATGGCATATATGCATATAGTCTAGTCATGGATTGTGGTGGTGGTGGACACGTAGAGTGGAGGGCAAAAATAATGTGGCTCTTTAGAATTAAAGTGCCATAAAAGAGCAAAACGTAACGTCGGTTTAAGCAAAAGGGCCATCACAATTTTGGTCTTCTCATTCTCTTTTCACATTTTGTTGCCCCCTATCTATCCACTCCACATCTCCAATAAAACGGCCCCTCCAGTCTAGTGTATATCCTCATTGCGTCACTAATAATTTGATATTTACTTAAGGTGACATAACTATTATTATTCCTCTTGTAGGAATTTTCAAAACTATTACTATAGTATAGTTTGGGTACACTATACGAAACTCACGTCTCTAAACTATTCTATTGTCAAAACAAGACATCTAGACTTGGCTATATCAAAATTATTTGAAAATTTCTTATACTACTGTTCTACAAAACTATAATTCAAAAGACATATATATGTCAAAATTACGTGCGCGCGCACAAATTGCAAAGGACTACTATATAGTATTGGTTTAAATTAGATGAGTACCTGAAACTTATTTTCAAATCAAATAATTATCAAAATTGCATATAACCATTTTGTTAGTTAAGTCTAACTGATTAAACATTTTTTTCTTCAATAGTACTTATTTTACCTTTGTATTTATTGTTTTTAGTGTTCTTGAGATTGTTCATGATTTTTCAAGTACAAAATTTAAATAACCAAAATATATTACACAATTAAAATTACAGCTCAAAATGAAAAACTCAAATTATTAAAATTCAGAAAACGAAAAAACAAAATCAAAATAAGTTTTTTTTTTTTTTTTGAGCTACAGAACGAGGGATAGCTCCTCCCTTTAAACCCAAACTCCACCCCACCGGACGTAATGAGAATCGAACCCACGACATCACTCGTAGAGGTGTGTGTCTTGACCATTACACCATCCCCTAGGGGACAAAATCAAAATAAGTTCGAATTGCTAATTTGCTTTAAATTAATAGTAAGTAATGTTCATTTGAAAAAAAAAATTCTATATATTTTAAAATTACTCTATGCTGATTGTGAGTAACAATGTGGTTTGTAAATGCAACAACATGGAAAATTGACAATAATTCAGTCTTACATAAATTACAATTTCTCTGGACTCACTTTTTCATGTGAACTTTATAGAATATTAAAAGACAACCGCACATATTATATATATATATATATATTTGTTGTTCATTTTCTTTAAAAAATAATAGTGATTAGTTCCAACGTAGACATCCAATGTAATGGAGTAGTTAGCAAAAGATAATGGAAAATTTATTTCAAAAGACTTGGGAGTATCACATATATAGATTGTGGTCACGTACCTTGAATCCATCCATGCAAATTATTTTTATAATATGGTTACTTTTTCTTTTCTTGCTTTGTAAACTAATTCTCTAGAAAGAAAAATTATTTAGAAACATGCACAAAAGTTACACCGACCTTCTTGAATAACGATAGATTTATTTATATATTTTGGTGATAGAAATTTGCACAATTTAGAGTCTCTAGGCGATGTAAAGAAAGAATATTCACCATTCCAAATGAATTTTGGTGGCTTAAGTCATGGACTAATCTTCTCGGTTCCTGCTATTTGCATATATGCACTGTATAAATAATACTATATAAATGAGACTTTTACTATTATTATTATTTAGAAGAAAATTAAAATTCTGAATGGGTGGGCTGATCGGGATGGATTGAGCGAGAGTTAGGACTATTTCAAATACAAGTGCCTATTGCCGTTGGATTTTTCTCTTTTGGTTTTGAGTTTAGAATAGAATAGCCAATGAGGCAGAGCCAATTTGAACCTTATGTTGTCTCTTAATTGGTTAGTTGACATTTACTGTTGAATGCTGATAACTAAAAATAGAAGATGAAATTTGATAATAAAAAAAAAAGATTTTAGACCTCCTTCGACTTACATGAATTTTAAATTATTTAGGGTTTTCTCTTGTGGAGCCGCATCTACTTATTTAGATTGGATCTAAACTACAATAAGTACAAGCGGCTCTACAAGGGAAAACACTAAGGGAGTGTTTGGATTAGCTTAAGAGCTGCTCAAACAAGCTCATGAGCACTAAATTACTATTTTATGTGTTTGGTTATCATTAAAAAAGTAATTTAGTGCTCATGAGCACTAAAT
>JAYMTK010004592.1:0-10978 GCA_036897405.1 Pelargonium myrrhifolium | reverse complement strand
TTTTTGTTTATTATCTCTTATATATGTTGTTGAAGCTTTAGCTTTACAGTGATTTTTTTTGTTCAAATTGATGATTTTTGTACTAGATTTAGTAAATTATTGAAACTTTAATGATTGAAATTATTAACATTCCGGCAAAAGAACTTTTCGGCGAAACTTTCAATTTTCCGATAAAATGATGAACTTTCTGGTAAAATTATGAAATTTCCGGCAAACTTATGAACATTCCGACGAAATTATGAACATTCCGGCAAAACTTTCAATTTTTCGGTCTTATGATAAATTTTCCAACAAACTTATGAACTTTTCGACAAATTTATGAGCATTCCGGCGAGTTTATGAAGTTTCCGGTGAAACAATGAAGATTCCGGCAAGCTTTGAGGTTTTCCGACGAAGTTAGGTTGAAGAAGGATAAGTGAAGGTATTTTGGGGATTTCAACAAAAAGATGGTCATGTGCTGGGCACATGACGTGAACAGTAACATTTTCTATTTAACATAATTGACGGAAACATCTTTGGATAGTTCAGAGGTGCTTAAAGTAACAGACCATACTTTAGGGGTGCAATTTGTGGAAATGCATAGTTTAGGGGTGCTTTGTGTAATTTCCCCAAAAAATTATATTGGTTAAGGCCCACTAAAATTAGTTTGGACCCTCTAAAATAACGCAAGGCCATATCATTTACCACCATGCCTATTTGATGAACGATTATGGATTTGCCCATTCACCCGCCCGTGAAACCGCTCATTTTTACCCATAAATATATACATGAGCAGTGCGGGTAGCGGTACTGAAACTACTATTCCGTACTGAGCGGGCGAGCCCAGTAATCCACCCCAACGGACGGGTAGTCCGCTCGTGAACAGCCCTAGTCATAGGCTTTACTAATATCCAATTTGAGTGCCCCCTTGAAAATACGACCCTTCCGAGTGGCTTGAATATTCTCGACTGCTTCATTTTCCATAATGACATTGTCATGAATACGTCTACCTGGGACGAACGCATTTTGGTGGGAGGAGATGAGGGATGGAAGGACTTTGTGTAGCCTATTCGCCATAACTTTAGCCCCAATCTTATATAAAATGTTGCACAAACTAATTGGCATGAAGTCAGCTGCCACTTCCGGGTTGTCCTTCTTAGGAATGAAGACGATGGTGGTTTGGTTCACTTCTCCCAGGAGTCTTCCCGAGTTAAGGAAGGACAAGACACCCTGGGTGACATCATTCCCTACTATATCCCACCATTTCTAATAGAAGAGACCCGGAAGGCCATCGGGACCCAGGGCTTTGTCTGGGCCAATTTGAAACGCCGTTTGTCTGACTTCCTCAACATCGAATTCCTCCGCCAAGTTGCGAGCTTGAAGAGGGGATAGCCTTCTATTAATATTGAACATACATTGTCAAAGGCTTGAATGTACGCCTAAAGCTGGCCTTCTCGTGTCGATCTAAGGATACTTTTCATATGATCTGTCATAACTTGGGAAATGCGAACCGGGTCAGATTGTCATTGTCCTTCTGCATCCATCAAACTGCCAATCTTACTGCGATTCCTCTTCTATGTCGCCACGACATGAAAGTATTTGGTGTTCCAATCTCCTTGAAGCTCGAATACCTCTCTTGCTCTTTGTTTCCAGTACACTTCTTCCTGGTTCAACATCAACTCATACCGTCGTTGATAGCCGAGTCATGAGCTACCAAGACTTTCTCCATCGTCATCAGGAACTCCCGGTTGAGATTGAATGTCAGCCAGCTTCTTTTGCAACTCCAGTTTGCGACGTTCGAAGTCTCCTATCGAGCTCATCTTCCGCTCTCACATCCTTATCTAAAGGATTTTAATTTTTCCAACGACTATATACATAGTCGATCCTTCTTGCTGGCAGCCCCAAGCTAGTTGGATGGCCTCTGAACATGATTGTATATGCTTCCATGACGCCTCATATCTAAATCGATGGGCAGCTCTAGATAGGGGTTTGGTAACTAACTGGATAGCTGCATGATCCCCCACTAATATAGGGAACGTCCAGATTTCAGCTAAGAGAAACAATTGCAGCCACTCAATCGAGCAAAAGCTTCTATCTAAAGTTTCCAGAGTTAGGCTAGCACCCTCCCGTTTATTAGACCAAGTGAAATTGGATCCTGGATCTCAACCAGATTATTGGAATTGATGAATGAAGCAAAAAGGTATGCCCCAGGCATAGAGCTGGCGTGAGGGCCAAACTTATCCCCAGTGCGAAAAGTTTGGTTAAAATCTCCTAGAATAATGAACGAATGTTGTAATGATGAAAGGTAGGAGCTAAGAGATTCCTAGACCGAGAGTCTTTTAGTTACTTGGGGACTACCATATAGGAAAACATCAATCCAAGGAGAGCTACCCGGTTCGTTAATTTCGAAACCAAGAAAGAATTGGGAATGAAATAACATCCTCCAAATGATTCAAGAGAATTGACCCACCCATAAGCCCCCACTAGGCCCTTCATTATCAAAACCCTCGGACGACACCCAATTACACCCCGGTAACTTAATATTCACATTGGAGACAAACATTTTGGTTTCGCAAAGAAAATTGATGTTTGGTTTTTCCTTGCGAATGAGGTCCTTGACATAGTGAACATGTAGGGGGTGACCTAAACCCCTACAGTTCCATGCTAAGAGCTTCACTGATCCAGTGAGGTATATCCTACAGACCCCCTCCTTTGAACATAAGGAAGTAATTCAAGCAGATCATCAAAGCAGTAAACAAATTGAGCAAGTATATAAAAATCCAGACCATGACTAGTAGGAGAGAAATCTGATAAGTACTCAATAGTTAGACTCATTCTATAAAAATTTAATCGTACATCCTCTTCCACATCCATGGGGGTTGATGAGGAGCTCACTTCCCATTGGCTATTCTTTGGCCTTTTAGACTGCGAACAATCACTATTCTGGCTTCCCGGCCTCTTAGAGGAATGTGAAGAGGACGAGTTGGATGATGAAGTTGTGGACGAGGATCCCTCTAAGGAAGATTCGAATTTGAGATTGCTACCATGGATGGATGCATCCAAAGATTGTCGATTTTCCCTCATTGATTCAATGAGCCTACGACGACGGCCAACCCTCCACGCAGAATTCTTTGGGGTAGGGTTGTCCTGCCCCACCGAGAAACTCAGAGGGGATGGGAAATGAAGATCTCATTGCTGAGGCACCAAAGGAAGATTGGAGGACTGTCCAAGAACATGGGCGTTGGGTCTTGGGGGGGCTCAATTTCCTCAAAGCGATTTAGGTCATGAGAGTTAAAGACCAAAGGAATGACAATAGCGTCATCGCCAACCGTCCCAACTTTAGTCAGAGCATGGTTAACAACCATAAGTAGATTGGGCTGAGTCTCACTCACGAGGGCTTCCCCTGGTACCCAAATAAATTTCTTCCAGGCCCAACCATTAATAATTCATTCTCATCCTCTTGGATCATTAGCTGAAGCCCTTGCTCTGGATTGGGCTGAGGGACCAATTGGGCCCTCTGATGTGGCTCTTCCTCAGTTATAGCCTGGATGTTTGGAATAAGAATGGGCTGAATTTGGTTAATTTGAGAGTGGCCCAAATCTTGTTGTCGGCCCAAAGATCTAATCATAGACAAGAATAGGGATGCATCTGATTCCACCGAGTTGATCACTGCTTCATGGTTAAAGGTTGTCCTCACCGCTTCCACGCGTCCCAAATCCATCCCTCAAAGAGAGAACATCAAACCTTACCGCTCATCTCCGCCACCAATATCAACGGTTGCATGATGCCCGATCGGATGTGAACTATCCAAATCCCCAATGACTGCCACGTCTGATCCACCTACTGAAATTGGCTCCGACTCCTCAGACGGGTCAAACTCCTTCGACGACTCCACAGACTGTCCCAATGCTAACTGCAGATTAGGATGCCTGACTCTGGATGATCTCTACCTAGATGATTACCCAACTTCCAGTCGTGATCCCATTCTATGCCACCACAATGGCATTTTCCCTATGTTCGGTTGACCTTCGTCTATCTAGATGATCCGCTCATCTGGTTGCTCTGAACCTTGTTGCTATTGTTGTCCTTGTTGAGTCCCTATCGTTGCTCCGTTTTGAAGATTCTCCCACCTTTCATGCATCTCATTCTGAGTCTGTCATTGCTCCAAATCCGCTTGTGAGACCAGGATATCCTTAGAAAATAGGGCATGCGTGACTTCTTTTCTAGAGGTAGTAGTCAGACCCCAAAGCCATCTGCTAGAAACCAGCTCTCTGTACATATTTAATATCTCCATCACATCTTTCTTGCATTTGATTTCCAAGTGCCCTACATTCCCACATCTGAAACATACCTTGAATGGCCTCTCAAATTTGACCTGCACCCATCTATCTTCCTTCCCAGGTTGCTGAAGTAAAAACCCCGCTGCCAAGGACCTCTGCAGATCCACTTCCACTCACACCCTTGGCTTTGTGAGCCAATCACCATGAAGTCTATCTCAGTCAACTTGTAGTACCTTCCTCAGCATAAACCCACACCTGAAAAATTGATGATTCTGAAACCATCGATAACGAAAGTCCTTGTATCTGTACCCACAATTTCGTCGGCGGCACAAAGAGATTGCCATCTAAGAATCTTTGCGAGCACTCCGAGATAATGATCAAGCCTCCATGCAAGCTCCACGCCTTTCTTTGAGCACCATCTCTCTGTCTTGCATATGCTCAAAACTGAGTATATACCACTGATCACAAACTCTGGTGACCAATACGCCCCCATGCAGCCCCATAACTGGAATAATGTCACACCTAATCATTGTCAGAGAGAAGATCCGATAGTCGACCATGCATGTAACTACTGATTTTTCCGGATCAATGCCATCCAACATTCCCATAAGTACTTTTTTTTTATCACTAGACCCCACCGTCTCGGCTGGTCATTGTTGAAGTCCTCCATTGACTTGAGAAAAAGTAAAAAGGACAAGGAAGAAACGAGGAATGGAAGAGACAAAAAGAAAGGAGATGAGAGAAGACCAGAGGAAAAAAAAAAGACAGAGGAAAGTGAAGAAGGGCCATAAGAGAAAGGGTGGACTTATGATAAGAAAAGGTAAAGTTAAGAAGATGAACAACCAAGGATGACTCTAAAGGACCCTAATTTTTTGAGGATGAAGGAAGAAAAAAACGGATACGAGAGTAGTGTGAGAGAGTAATGATGGAGGAGAGAGAAAAGATAGTAAATTATTTAGACAGAGAACTGAGATATGGAGAGAGAAAGAATAAAAAACATAAATTTAGTATAGAAAAGAAGGGAAGAGTATAGGAGAAGGGAGCTGTCGTGGTTTCGAGGGAGAGTAGGGAGTGAGAGTATAGAAAACAAAGCAATAATTAGAAGAGTAAATATTTAAGTATGAGTTGAGCAATAGCGCTTGAGGAGTGAAGAAGTGAACAATTGAAAAGAGTAAGTGGACAATCAATATCATTAATTTTCCGGCGAGGTGATTGGATCGCCATTAAAGAGTAGTAAAAAGGTGCAAGGAAGACGATGCTCTCCAGAGAGAGGAAAAACAATTGGATAGTATTATTCACAACATCTTTTACATCAAATACTTTCGTTAAAACAACCCGTAGCAAAAAAAATTGTTTAGCAAGTTTAAACTAAGTTTTGGTTTCATAAATAGATGCTTAGCATATTTTTCTTTACCATGTGTTACTTTATAGGGTTTTTTTTTATATAGCAAAAGTTTCACTCAATTTCATTATCTAAGTCTGCAGTTTGTATCAGAATCATTGAGCACTTGTAAGCTAAATTTGTTGCTACTTCTTATGCTTGTCAAGCCATTTGGATAAGAAGAATCTTGAATGAATTTAATCATGTTCAAGGCGATGCCACAACAATTTTCTGTGATAGTTGCTTAGCTATTGGGCTTTCAAAAAATCTTGTTTTTTATGGTCGTAACAAACACATAGATGTCATATTTCACTTTATTCGTGAACTCATAAGGGATGAAGTTGTTAAACTTGTCCATTGTCATTCTCAAGACCAAGTTGCAGACATGATGACCATGCCATTAAAGCTTGATTTGTTTGTGAAGCTTCAGGATATGTTAGGGGTACGTGCTAATCCAAATGCAAATTAAATCTGACATTCAGTTTAAAGAATGATGTTAAAGTTTGTTAGAGTCTTTATGAGCAATTTAGTTTGTTACTTTGTTAGCTAATATCTTTTCATAATCCCTATTGTTTAAGATTAGATATTTGCTTATTTGCTTCATAGTTTATCTCCAAACTAGTAGATATTGTATTAAATCATAAAACAAGTTCTCTTTATTCGAAATTTGAAACATATTAAAATGAACGCATACAGCCATATACAATGGTTTACTTCAACAACAAAAAAAAAAAGGCATACATATTACGTAATGGTTGAGTCAAACATATATTATTGAGCATATTTTTAATTTTATTATGTAAAAATTTATAGATGATTCAGCTCAATTTCTTTTATATAATGAAAATTAACGAAACAACTTGATTGCTGATCATCCTACTGTATTCCACGTCAATTAATGAATCAACAGAATAATACATGTTTTTAAAAATATTAAAAAAACTGCACTAGAATAATTGAGAATCTATTTTTTGAGAATCTATTTTTAGTACATGATCTCATGAAAGATAAATTCAAAGCTTGCTTTGGCATTACATATTAGGCTAGTGAATCATTATACGGTAAAAAAGTAGTGGACTCTTCAATGGCCTCTACTCCTACTCTTGTGATTTTGCTGGACATCAACCTTAAATTTGGGACATCACGATACAAAAATAGTGTGTTTGGGTCACATATTTTATAATCGTGTCGCATCATGTCCAAAACACACACTTCTTTCCTTGCTATCGCTAACCCCAATCCTATAAGCGCATTGCTTGTCTTGATGTCCTGCTCTCCCACAAGAAAAACAAATGAGGTTCAAGCCTTCATACGTCACCTCTTGCCAAAAGTGATCCCACCAAATCTTAGGAACCAAAGACTTACTAAGATCCACTTCCACACAAACTCTTACAAAAACCCCTCTACTCTCCATTTTAGTGGAGACATTCGTTTGGAGAGCCTTCCCAACAACATTTGCAAATTTCAAGAGAATCTCCTCGTCATAAAATTCTAATGGGAGACCAGAAAATCGAATCCAAACTTCAGTTTTCAATGTCGTGTTTATATTCGGACGGAAATTCGGGATCCACAAACGAACCGTCAAGTAATGACCAAACATCATCCAAGGGCCCCCCTCCATCCTGACAGAGCAGAAAGCGACCCACATAATATCCATTCGTAAGAGGAAAAAGTTCATACTCACCCTTAGGATTCCATAACTTGCTCGACTGATCATATATCGTCTTCCATCCCAACGTGCACCCCAAAAGCTTCACTATTAAGCTGTTCCGCCATCGCAGGCTAAGTTTCTCTCTTCTTCTCGGCGGGATTCGGATAGCCGGAAAACCATCCTTAGTGTAATGCTCGAGAGGATCATCAACCTGATCACCCATCGTTTCAACTTCCCTAACCCTAGGAGCCGCCGACATTGTCACAAGTAGAGTATTTGCAACCACGAAGGCAGATTATTTAATTTAAATAGAACAGTCGTAGGTGCGAAACGCAGTCGTTTGGCACGAAGAAAGAATATGCGACAGACCAAACCGCCACGCAGCCAAACCCGTAAACGACAAGCACTTAGCTCAAGAAAATCCTCCACTCATCAATCACTGCACTGCATTGCATTGCCGTTGCCAAAATCTTTTTCGCTTTCTCCGTCTTCTTGTTGTATTTGCTCACCTCTCTGAATTGAGCTCCGATCGTTTCACTCCTCTGCCACGCCCTTCGTTGCGGAGACTAAAGAAATGGCAACGGCCTTATCTTCTTCCTCCTCGGTGTTTGGAATCTCAGTCTCGTCCTTGAGAGCTAGAACCTGCAATCACCACGCTTCCTTCGCATCCCAGATCCCTTTGCGTTACCCTCCTCTCTCGTCGCATCGATTGCTTTCTCGGTAACTATGAAATTTCTTGCTTTACTCGTCCCTATTTTGTGTATGGTGTGATGAAATTTCTAGTTCATTTGTTTGGTTGCACAGAAATGTATATCGTATGTAAAATTTGACTTCTCGGTCTTCTTATTTCTCTAATTAAGGCTTTATAAGCTGAAAGTCTAAGATAAAGTGTAGAATTAATTTGTTTTTTATTTATCATCATTTAATGGTTTAAAGGATTCCCCCCCAATTTAGTGTGATTATAGTTTATGCTTGAAGAAATGGAAGCCTAAAAATGTGGTTGTGTACTTAAGTTTAAGTTGAACTTGTGTAATTTTGCTATAATTGTTTTTGTTGTTCTGTGTGATGCAATTTCATTTCGGTTTAATTTAATTATTGAAGGTTGATTCACATTAGAAAGGGAAAGTATTGAATTAACCTTTCACTGTTGCCAATTTTCTGATTCTGCCATCCAAGTTTTAAATATGTAGCCCTTCATGTTTGAATTTATTGATTCATTATTTTCTTGATTTTTCCTTTTCATTTGGTGTCATATAGAAAATTGTACCCAATCCGAGCAACAGTCTTGCAGGATAATGAGGAGAAAATAGTTGTGGAGGGCTCATTTCAAGCGAAGAGTTTTCTCGATGAGGAGGGGAAGCAAAATGGTGAGGAACCATTAGAGACTTCGTCTTCAAGTGCACTGGAGAGCTGGGTTATTAAGTTGGAACAGTCTGTGAACATCTTGCTCACTGTGAGTCGCAACCTATTCTGGATTTGCTTCTTTTAACACTTTTTAGAACTTCTGGATATATAAGTATATAGCATGTTGTGGTTTGAACCTGTCATCTCTGTTTCACATTCCTGGCTGGAGCCTTGAATTATATGCGTACTGCATTTTTTTTTTTGTTGGCTGACAATTTGATCCTGCTATTTATTCCAGGACTCAGTGATAAAGATATTAGACACACTGTATCATGACAGAGATTATGCAAGATTTTTTGTACTGGAAACTATTGCAAGAGTACCCTATTTTGGTGAGTGCTAAAGTTTCATCGTGTTACACTTCTATCATATTTTCTGAATAAGATGTTTGTGAAAGAATTTTATGTGCCTTATGATATTATAAAATTTATGTCATCCTGCTAATACATCAATAAAATTAAATAAAATTACAGTGGGATATGGATGCCCCAGCTAAATGGAAATTGATCCTATACATATTTGATGCTCTGGCAGGCTGTTATGGACTTTTATATTGGTCTTATATTAGAATGGTTTCAGGGTTTGAAATTTTAAAAATGATTTAGAGCGGTCAAAGTTTGAATGTGGAAAGTGACTGAAATAAAAGAAAGAAGGCAAAACACTAGAATGTATAGAATGCAACAAGAAATTTCAAGACAAGGGAGGTGGGGGAAAGGTTAGACTTAAGACAAACACAATGAGAAGGGAAAGCTAGTGAAACTTGCTTTATTATTCAAAACACTTCTAGGCCAAAAACCCATATAGTTATTTGTTTTGACCTGACTCCTAGTCATACAACATACAAAACTATGTACACACATGTGTACAATGGCAGAACCAAGATTAAAATGAAGGGTAGGCACACTAATTTTGACAAATACATTAAAATATTTCGAAACATGACTATAAAATGAATTCAATCATGAATTTTTATGCTTTGAAGAATAAAACTTACATTACAACGTATTGATCATAAAGTTGCAGTAGAAAATTTGTAGATTCTCATGTTTTGAAATGTTTCATCAGAAAATTGATGACCTTATATACTTTTAATGCTTTTTTAGAGGTAGGTTAGAGCGATAGACCCATGCCTATGATGGACACCCCTTCCCTCCGCCAATGTATGTGTTAAAAATGACTAAATGAGGGCCAAGCTATCATCCTAATCAGTCATGTTTTCTATATGTCCATTAGATTTATCCTTTTCTTCTTCTTTTTTTAAGAACTTGCTGATATGAGTTTTTGTTTTACTAAATTACCAAGGCTGCCTTTTTTCTGCTCTTCAATTTTGATATAACAAAATATTCTGATTGCTATATCTGAACTGTGACTTGTTGCTTTGTCAGCCTTTATGTCTGTACTGCACATGTATGAAAGTTTTGGGTGGTGGAGGAGGGCAGATTACCTGAAAGTGCATTTTGCTGAGAGCTGGAATGAGATGCACCATTTGCTTATCATGGAAGTAGGGATTTTTTTTCGAGTTTTTCTATTTACCATATCCATATCCATGTTCATACATTTCTTTTTGATTGTCACCCTGAATAGCTCTATTTACTTGAATCTTACTATTTCAGTCCTTGATTCATGCTTAGAGTTATATAGCTCTATGGGTAAGTGAAGTAGAAGGACAAGAGTAGAGGAAATTCAGAGGATATAAAACCAATAACAACAAAAACGTGGGGTTTTTGATAATTACACCGTTTCTTAATAGCACCACAATTGTTGTAGCTGCAGCTATTTACTTGTGTACCTATTATATGATTATGTGGGCTTCAAATTCTCTGCTATTTTGTAAATTGCTTGTAAAGTTGCAACCACTTGTGAACCAATTATAATATTATTTTTGTTTCAGGAGTTGGGGGGAAATGCTTGGTGGTTTGACCGCTTTCTTGCTCAGCACATTGCAATATTTTATTATTTTATGACGGCCTTTATGTATACTTTAAGCCCAAGAATGGCATGTAAGTATGATTATTAGCCTTGTACAGTAGTTCCTTATCCTAATTACCTTGTGTCCTATTCAGTTTTGCTTAAAATTGGAACTTTTTTGCTTGTGTAAATGATACCATGATAGTGTAAAGGATTTGTAATCTTGTGTGTCTCATATTTTCATTTATATATTTATTGGAATCCATTGCTAAGCATATTTTCATTTCTTGCTCAGCACATTGCAATATTTTATCATTTTATGACGGCCTTTATGTATACTTTAAGCCCAAGAATGGCATGTAAGTATGATTATTA
>JAYMTK010004591.1:0-10978 GCA_036897405.1 Pelargonium myrrhifolium | reverse complement strand
TGTTATGGATCTATTGTTTCTTATCGTTATCGCTCCTTATAGAGAAAGTTATTGATTTTGAATTGTCAAAATCAATAACTTTCTCTATAAGGAGCGATAACGATAAGAAACAATAGATCCATAACATATCATACCAAATAAGTATAAAAATTGTAGAGTAAACAAAATAAAATTAAGATCTTTGAGAATCAAATAACAAAGTAGTGAAATGGAAAAGAGAATTGAAAAATAATCAAGATTTAACTCACCGATCAACAAGAGATTGAAGAATGTTAGGATCTTTGAGATAAGAAGGGCGGCAGAAGGATTGGTGTGAATGAACACTCTACATGACGGGTATAAATAGCACAAGAGGAAAAATCTAGAAGCTCTAATTAGGGTTTGCTCGTGTGGTTAACTAGGGTTAGCGCGAGTGATTGGGTCGAGTCTAATTAGAACTAGGAAAATTCTAGAAGCTCTAACCATAGTTACCACTCATGGTTGATGTGAGTCTAATTAAAGCGAGGAAAAATCTAGAAATTTCACGGTTTTCTATCAAATTATGAGTTATTTGTATTTCAATTATATCGAATACTTTGCTCTAAACAATATTTCATATTTCATTTTGTCTAGCCCTCACGCTATTTCATATGTTCCTCGATATACTTCTCACAACTTAGATTTTGATCGGATCTACCGGTTTTACTTGATCCACGTTGCTCCTCGTTATTTTCTTAATCACAGTGTATAATTCGTTGTTTGATTATGGTATAAATATAATTTTATGGACATTATTTACCATTTCTCACCGACTCTCTATTTTTCTTTTATTTGTTATTATCTTCTCAATAGTTTTGTTATTCTCCAATTGAATTTTTTTTTTTGTAAAAGTGATTCTAACCATATTATTTTGTAAGCTAGTGTAATATCAGAAGTCAACTTATACACACATGTCGTCTTGGACGGGTCCAAAACATGACATCCTAACTCGCCCTAAAGTATTCGTAAGAAAAAAGTATTTATGGTTAGCTCTTGCATTTGTGAGGATTGAAACCAACGACCTGATAGGTAAACATCTACCCATGTCTTGTTTAATTTGCATGTATATATGTTCTCTCATTTAATTTTTACACTTTACTTGTATGTCATCTTGAAACTATATTATGAAACCAAAGCCAATATAACAATATAATTATTAATAAATAGAGGCGACTAGACGAGGAATTCAAAAAATAACACGACATAAATAGTTATGATTGCATTTATCGAGGAGATTGCAAGGTTCCAGATCGTTATTTGTACCATAAACAACGATACAAATAACAATCTATAATTAGAAAAATCATGAAATTTAAATTGGAATTTTCATGTCATGGGTGAATTTTGAAATTAATTTTTATATATGCCCCTTTCGTACTAGGATATGAATGTGGAAGGACTGCAAGTCCGAAAGAAACAATGCTTGTACCAACACAAAATGAGTAAGAACCAGAAAGACACCAAGTATCAACATTCATCAAATACTATAATTTGTTTGAACTGTTGATTCATTTGGAGCAAGCATGTTTCTAACATCAGACACGATGTGTTCGATGAATAACAAGACTGACTCAACTGAATGTGATACTGACCGGTGAACCATGATCCGACCTAACTAGACTCTGTCGCAAAAGGAAGACCTCGTGCCGCCACCATCGTTGAACCTTGTGTGATGCTACCACCGGTACTGGGTTTCAAAAAGTGAAGACCGTGTTAGAGCTTGAAAGATTGATTTTGTATTTTGAGACATATTAAATTGTATTAAAAATAATTGTTTTAATATTTGTGTGATTAGTTATGTGTTACGAGACACAACTTGTAATCTCATATGTAATCAATTATTTTTCTCGAAATAATATTCAAACACTCCTCCCCATCATTCTACAAACGAAAAAAAAACAAAAACCCAAATACAATGTATCAAAAATGTAACTTTAAATAACAAAAATCAAGAAAAATGAAATTCCAAAATTGGTAGATAAGAAAGGAAGGAAAAAAAAAAACAAGAGGGAAAAAAATCTCTGACAAATAAATCATGACCACTAATTAATATTCATATCCGTTACAACGAATTTGTGAGTGTGGAGCATACACCGTTACAAATTTCAGTCAATAAATCATGACCAATAAGATGATGTCACGTCACTCATTAACACCCATACTCGTTCTAACGAATTTATGGGCACAAAACATATACCGTTTTTTTATAAATCTCAGCTGATAAATTACGAGCTAGATTTAGACAGTAAAAAAGAGCATGTACATGTATCAAAATTTTTGGAGAAGGGCAAGGAGGTAATTCCATCCCCACAGTCTTCACTCAACTTTACCACTTATGGAAAATAGTATACACTCGCACAGAACACCATTGACGCGCCAATGGGAGGAAGCAGAGAACCCAACAATCAAACCATTAGCGGATTCAAAAACCCATTTTTCATGAAAAATTCTCACACATTTCCATAACCCGTCAATTCGAAACCGTCATTTTGTATGTATCTACATGCATGTGCTACACATTGCCTCAAACCCCCAATTCCAGATTAGCCGTTTCTCTTAGTCGTTTCCTAATTTCAGTCTCAATTTCTTGACCCATCTAGGGCTTTAAAAGGGCGTGCCTCTACTGGGTTTCAGTGCAAATTGGCAGAGTAGCTATCTAGGTTTGTGAGCTTAGTGTGGTAGAGATTAGCAGAGAGAAAAATGGCTTTATCTTCCGAGAGAGATGTTGAGAGAGAGCAGAGGTTGAAGGAGGTCCAGCAGATTGGGATTAGCCTCCTCACTCCTCCTTCCTCCACTGAGGAGCTTCTGGTGCTTCTTGATGTAATGGCCTCTTTCCCTCTCTTTTCTCTCTGGTTATGTTATTTGCATTGTTTGTTTGGTTTATCAATTTGTGTGTCGAAGTAAAATGATGGATTGGTCGTGTTTTTCTTCTCCCTTTTCTTTTGGGTTTAGGGTTTTTAGTCTTAATTGGGCTTTTGTTACTGGTAAAAATGATAACTTGGTCTTGCTCGTTCAGTTTGTACTATTTGGATGTTGAAGTAAAATTGATGCTTGATGTGATTTGGTCATGTTTATTTGAGTTTTGGGTTAATGATTGATAGTCTCAGGTGTGGTTTCTCAATTTTAAAAATGATATTTTGGCAGGGGTTGATCATGGGTTTTTGAATTATTGGGGTTAATGATTGCTAGTCTCAAGTATGTTTACTCAATGCTTAAATGATGCCTTGATCATTATTCATGTTTTTTTGGGTTAATGATTAATAGCCTAGAGTGTGGTTTTTCAATGTTAAAAATGATATCTTGGTATGGGTTTATCATGGTATTTTGAATTATGGGCCGTTGATTATAGCCTCAATGTGATTATAGTTAAAAATGATGTTTGTTGATCAAGGAGATAATCATGGTTTGATGAATTAGGATAGAAATCATCTTCTCAATTTTAAGATGATTACTTGGTATCAGTGGATCTTGGTTTTTGAGTTATGGATCAATGGTTAGTGCCAGTGGTTACTAGTCTTATGTTGGTTTCTCAATATGAAGAATGATGAATTGATATGGGTCATCCATGTTATGAGATGGATTTTGAGATTATAATCTTTATTAGTGAAATGTTTTGTTTACTTTGATTTCTTAGCCGACTTCGGTTGTCATGGAATCTATTTATCTTCTGCTCTGAAACTTTTTTCCGGTTTATCATTGTTCTCAATCTTTGTTTCCCCTTATTTGAGTGAGACATACACTGTTATTCCTTAATCTAACCTCCCCTCTTTTCCAGAAATCTGAAAATCTGATGATAAAAACGGAGCAGTCTTCTTCAGAACCAACAAAACAAGCCCTTTTCCCAATGATGAGGGCATTGAAATCACAGGAACTTTTCAGAAGTTCAGTGATGGATGTGAAAATGACTGTTCTATGTTGCATCAGTGAAATGATAAGGATAACTGCCCCACTCCCTCCTTATAATGATGACGTGCTAAAGGTACTCAACTGTTCTTGTCAATGTCTATATGAATGAAATTTTATTTAGTTCTGTCTTTCTCATACAACAGACCTTGAATTGCTTTTCCATTCAATTGGTGTACAGGAGTTTTTTCACATGCTTGTTCCAGCTTTTGCAAGCATGTCTGAAACACCGACTAGCCGCATCTATGGGAAGGCAGCCTCAATTCTTGAAATAGCTGCAGAAGTGAGGTTCTGCTTGCTCATGTTGGACCTGGAGTTGGATAACTTGGTCATCGAGATGATACAACTTTTTCTGAAGATCATCAGGTAAGAGACTTGTCAAGTGTGCTCATCATTTTCTCTTTAGTAGGGTGCTTAATTTGATAGTACTTGTTGATTTATCTGCCTTGTCAAATTACTTCTGATCATTTTTCAACTAATATAATATATTTGAAACCGATCAAAAGCTTGTTTTTCAGTTCATCGCCTTAAACTTAGTATTCCCTTCAGACCTTCTAGAGTTTCATTTGGACGTGTGAGTTTTACTATGTAATGTACGCATTGAGCTCAAGAGGAGTGCACACATATCTTCTCAGTATGGTTTACAAGTGTTTTAAGCGTTCATTAGAAGAGATGTTCAAATGGAGCAGTGGGTTTATTGAGTTTGTGTGAGCTTTTCTGTTGCTAGACTATTTGGAGGTTCAATTGGAGATGCTCCTTGTCCACTTAGAGGTTACATGTGGTAATTTCTAAGTATTCCAAAGTTGAAGATGGATATGGTTGGTCTATTGTTGGTTGATGTACTCTGTAACAGGGGCCATCATTGGATTTTAAGCATGAACAAAATTACAATTTTGTGTTTCCGTGGTTGTAACATTTTAACTTAATAACCGTCATATTTGATTAGCCACATACTCAAAGTTCGATGCCGTGAATTCTTTCTCAACGACTGCTTTTACCAAATTTAAATGATAAATAGTAACTGTTTGTTCAAACTCCACTCTAAGGTCCGACCATCCAAATGCTATATTTAAGCACATGGAGTCAGTTATGACAATGATGGTGGAAGAAAGTGAGGATGTTTCCTTGGAACTTCTAAGTTCTCTTTTAGCTAGTGTAAGAAAGGAGAATCAGGTAACTATCTTTTTCTTTACCTTCTGTTTTGGTTTTAGTTTCCTCCGGATATTTGATGATCTCCTTCATTGATTATATCAGAATCTTTCACCTGCTTCCTGGAAGTTGGGAGAAAGAGTACTGAAGAATTGTGCTGCTAAGCTTAAACCCTATATGAAGAAAGCAGTGCACTCTTCAGCGATTTCTTTGGATGATTATTCTCAGATAGTCTCTTCTATCTGGGAAAATGGGTTCATCAGCGAGGAGGATCAGGTCAGTGGCTCTAGGAAACTTGTGACTTTTTTATTTTATTCTTTATGAAGCCCTGCTGTATGCTAGTCTTCACAATATTTGGAAGATTGTACATTTGAATGCATATAGATGAAATGTACAATCATAAATTCATAGATACAAAATTCAATTTTCTTTTGATCAGGTAATTGAGCCAGGAGAGAATAACATGGTAATCAGGGCAGTTCAAGATGAGCAGTCCCCGGTGTGTAATAATTCTTTCTAGTTATATTATTGCATTCTTCTGATAAGTTGCATTGACGTCGAATGCCATTAGTTGATGGCATTTTTATTTTGTTAATTGCTTTTCGTATTGGACTTTGTTTTCCGAGCCAGAATGTTAAATTATAGATACTAAATTCAATTGTCTTTTAATCAGATCACTCTGGCTCAGGAAAATAATGTGGAAAACAGGACAAATCAAGATAATCAGTTCCTGGTGTGTAACAACTCTTGCCAGTTCTACAATTGCATACCTCTGATGAATGATACTGATGCTGAATAGCATTGGGTCCTGCAGTTATTTTACATATTGAAGTTCTTTACTAGCCAGAATCTTGAACTGTTGTCTCTGAATCAGGTTACCCGGGCAGATGAAAATAACTCGGAAAACAGGACAGGCCGAGATGAGCAGTTCTTGGTGTGTAACAATTCTTTTGCTTGCTATATATTGCAGTAGGGGTTGTATATGTAATGATGATAATTCTAGCTTTGGTTGATGGCTTGGTGTCAGTGTGCAATCATTCATGCTAGTTCTGTCACTTCTCAATTATGGTTTTGGTGGTGATGATGATGATTCTAGCACTCTCTTATGACTTCTTTTATTGTTTTTCTTTCAAACATATTTAGTATTGTAGTCTTTGATTAGCCAAATCTTCAACTCGTCAAACTGACATTCAGTTTCTGTTCACCAGGTGACTAAGATATCTGCATTGGATGATGGCGTCCACAATGAAGTCGCCGAAGCTGTGGATGGGATCACTAATTCAACAAAGGGAAATGATGGCACCATTGTCAATAAAAATTCTTCAAAACAGTTGGAGCCTTGTCACCAGAGCAAGATTAGCAGAAGTGCTGATGCAGATGATAATGCTGAAGGTGACAAGTTAGACTCAACCATGGTGCAAGAAATTGATCCCAAGACTGTTCCTAAAAAGAGGAAACGAAAGCCTAGCACGAAGATGTTGACAGATGAAGGCTATAATCAGTGCCAGGGTTCTACTGAAAAGAAATCCCGCTCTAGAAAGTCCCGTGAGGAAGGAGTTGGACGTTCACATTCTCCCAGAAAGGTTTCTTGTCCATCGCCTCTAGATCAGCTAACAGTGCCTCCGGGATTTTCACCTAAGGTTGGGGAGATCAAAGGTGCTTCATCTTTAAGCCAAAACGGCAGTCTTCCTGAAGGAAGCGGTCGCAAAAGGGGGCGGCCAAAGAAAAATCGGATCATGTTAAATGAAAATGGTGATTCTTGTACTCAAGTTTCTAAGGTAGATTCCCGTACAGATCAGGTCAACGCAGAAACTCTGAAATCTGCAGATTTCCATGTAAAGAAGGAACCTGACGATGGTAGCTACCTGGAACTGAGACAAGGTATGTCACACCCTTGAGTTCTGACATTTTTTCATCTGTTGTCAACTGTGAAGATACTGATTTCCATGTCTGGAACAGATTTGTCCGTTAAAGATGAAATTCCTGTGAAAGACACTCTCACAAGAAAACGGAAGAGGAAGCTTACTGCTGGAAAGGCGGAGGTATGAACTGGTTATTACTTCTGTGGTGCCATATGTATCTGGCCTGCAACACATTTCTCATATATTTTCTTTCCCACATATGATAAATTAACTTAGAAAATGATCATTATTACCCAATGTTTTATTTTCATGTCAATGAATTCCTATACATTGTTCTGGTGCTGATCTAGTTCTGGTTCTACTTCTGGTTATCTTTATTATTTAATTTTATCTCTTGGCTGAAGGCTGATGTAGCATATACCGTGTTAGAAAAATTCCCCGGGCTTGTAGGCTGTAGGATAGTCCAATATGTTGGAATTGTTGTGTGGCAATTTGTTCCAAATTTTTGATACTTTTAGATTGCGTTTGGGAACTTGGATTTGATTTGAAATTTTGGATATGAAATGTTGTATCTCAAATACAAACTATAAACATAATGTTTGGGAAACTATAAAATTTCAAATGATAAGGTAGGAGTTGTCATTTAAAATCTCATGCTGTAGGCATGATTTGAAAGGTAAAGGATTTGAGCCAAATCCAAATTCTTTGAGTACCCAAACATTGGATTTGGTTCAAATCCAGAATATGAAATGAAACTCAAGAATCCAAACGGAGCATCAGGAAATACCAACAACAATATACCATCGTTTCTGCAAGCTAAACCGTCTGTTTCAATGGTTTATCATCAAAATTCATAGCTGAACATTAAACCTCCCAACTTTTGTATACTTGTCTTTGAAATTTGGCAAGTAGCTACATTTTATGTTTATATAGAAAATACTTCCGTAAAGGTTTTATTTGCTAGCTTTGATTAAAGTTTGGTTGTGGCATGTTATATTCTAACAGTTTATGATTATTTTTTATGGTTAATTTTTTCATTTCAGGCTTCTACAATGTCTGACTTTGACGAGCAGTTGCTTGGCAAAAATATAAAGGTTTGGTGGCCGTTAGACAAAAGGTGAGTACTTCACGACTTAATTCTTTCTTATGCCTTGCAACATTTATGATGCCAGAGTATTGTTCCTAGTTCCTACTTGAGTCCTTTACTTGTTTTTCTTCTATGTAAAGTTCTTTTACTGAGATATATAAGTTTCAAAAATTACAGGTTTTATGTGGGCGTTGTCAATTCTTATGACCATACGAAAAAGAAGCACAAGGTTTGTAATTCATTCATATCCATAAGCTATTTGTTATCATTTTTTGTGCATATTACTGCATAACTTTTATAACGCACTCCAAGAACTAGGGTTGGCCTTTTGCCCATTCTCTGGCTGGCCCTCAATTAAATGACATGGTAACATGATCATGAATCATATGATTGGTCCCTTGTGAAGTTACCGGTTTCTACACACTTCACCAAACTATATGTCTTGAATTATATAATTTTTCTCCTTATTTGTTGACGCCTTTCACATTATTCTCAGCACAAAGTGATTGTTTTTTTGGGTTGTTTGATGATGGAACAAATAGTTATTATATACGGACGGTGTAGAAGAAATACTGAATCTCAAAAAGGAACGCTGGGAACTGATTGGAGACGATGTTCCACTAGATGGGGTGAGTGTCTTGCATTGCTTAATGCTTCTATTTTTTTTTTTTTTTTCATTTGCTCTTCTTAAAACAAAAAAAAAAAGTATATATATTTCAAGGGTAAGTGATGTCTAATGTATATCTGCTGGCGTAATAGGAGCCAGAGGCCGATCTTCCAAAACATGACGCTTCATTTCACGTGTAAGTGTTCCTTGCCTCCAGAATAATGTAAGGCGTCCAGAAAGCAAATGAAATAAGTTATTCACAGTCTATGCTGTTCTTTTACTTGCGCAATCTTGTTTGATCGTTGTGTCCCTTCTGGTTGTGCATTTTGATCAGAACGCCGAAGAGAAGGAATAGAAAGTCAGGGTCATCTGGGCAAGCGAAAGCAAGTTCATCATCAAAAAGGTAGGTTCACATATTTTCATGAATTCTTGTATTTGATCTTTCATGTGTTTTTCATCCCCAAGTCCATATCAAAATTTCTGAATTTTTCTAGGGGAAGACCTCCAACCAAAAAACCCAAGATTGAACTCGATAGCGAACCCCTCAATCCTGTCATTGATGAACAACTGAATGGTCAAAAGTCTATTGGCACTAGCACTGGCACTGGCTCCAAACCAACCACACCTGAGCCGGGATATTAACTAGCCGTCTAGAATCATTTGAGGTGTGTGAATGATAATACTTTTGTTACGTTCCTCATTGCTACATTGTAGCATCAGATAGGCTAGTTAATGTACTGTGACAAAATGTTAATTGGTTTCATATATTACATTTGCAGTGATGAGGCAGTTATTTCAGCCGAGGTTCCTGCTCCAGCTCGTGCTTAGAAAATCATTGATTGGCTCGTGATGGCCTCGTTCAAGCTCTTCCTGAAGGTATCAAGGCCATCGAGAAGCATGCTGTCTAGCTCTGTGTCCTTGCAGAGGACTGTGATGAGGCCGACTACGTCAAACTTGTCAAAGCACTCTGTGCTGACCACAATATAAAATTGATGACACTTACAAGTGCAGAGTCCATTGGCGAGTGGTCTGGTGTAAGTATTCATTTCCATATATCGATGCTTTCTTTTCTTGTTTTCGCCGAATTTGTGGTTTGATTTATTACTTGATAAGTTGACATTTTCATAAATAAACTACAAATCATCCTCTTCCTTGATCTGTGAAATTTCTCATTGTTGGTTTTTACCATTTAAGCTTCTGTTTGTTTTGAAATAGACAAACCATGGCCTTCATTTCTCTATCGCTACTGATTTGGGCCATCTCTGTGCAGCTATGCAAGATCGACTTAAAGGCAAGACGAGAAAAGTTGTTGGTTGTTCTTGCGTCATGGTTAAGGTTGAGATCTTCCCCGTAGCATTGCTGCTCTATGTTAAATTTTCCGTCTTTTGGTCTAATGTCGGTTGCTAATTTCGTTCACTTGCTCTGGTTTGCAGGACTACGGGGAGGACACCGAGGGTCTTCACATTGTGCACCAGCGCGTTAAGGCTTAAACTAAGACACAATGAGACTTGTTGAATCTTAGGTTTCTGCATTAATAGACATGGTTTTGATTGTTGAAGTTGAATCCATTATCTTAAACATGTTATGTTTGATGTCATATGTTTATTTTCTGTCATGGTATTAGTGATATATATTTGATTGAGTAGTGCTTTTAATTAGCATGCATGTCTTTCAATTTCTTGTTCAGGTATTGCTATTTTATATTTATTTAAATTCACATATTCGCCACATGTCATTAAATAATCATTATAAATAATCATATGCGAATTCATCCGGCGCGCCTAGGGTTTGCTTCCATTTCCATTGGTTGTGGCGGTGGTGGGAATCCAAAAGGTTGTTGAGGCAAGAGACTATTAAAGGTAGGCTTCGGCTAGTGGTTGTGGATTGTTTTGTCAGTTCTGATTGCGTAGGGTTGGGGTGATAGTGATAGTGGCGTGTGAGTGTGAGTAGGCTTCTCCTATTTATTTGTAGGGTTTCATTTCTCATCTGGTGTGGAAATGGTAAATGAGAGAGTACCAGATTTGCGTGGGTTGAGTTTAGAGAAAGAGGAGGAGGTGGGTGTGGTGGTGCCCATGCCTAAGATGGAGGGTGGAGGGGGACACGACGGTGGTCCCGAGTTGAAAAGTGGTGGGATGCTTCCTCACCAACTCAATCATCAATTTTGGATTGATAAAGGCAAAGATGGCGTTGATGTGGAAGCCGGTGGAGGGGTTGCTGGTGGTGGAGGTGTCGGATGAGGGGGTGAAGTTTCGATCTCAAAGGTTCATCTTTGAGTTCTTCCACGAACGGGATGTGAGGAAGATGATGGAGGGGGGACCGTGGATGTATAACCACAACGCCTTCATTGGCCGG
>JAYMTK010004590.1:0-10978 GCA_036897405.1 Pelargonium myrrhifolium | reverse complement strand
TCCAGGGAGGTAAAAACAAATAATCACCAGTCCAATTGACAACCCACGTGTCATGTTGACGTGGACAGATGACGTGGCATCATCCGAGTGACGTGGCAGTCGCAACCTATTACAACAGATAAAATGGGTGAAAAAAATAAAAAACCCAGTCCAGGGAAAAAAACAAGTCCATATTGTAAAAATGAGTCAAATAAATAATTTGGTCCAGTCCAGGAGAGGCAAAATCAAATAACCCTTGATAATTTAAGCGGGCAAAAATATAAAATTAGTTAATTATTTGAGACAAAATCATAATACTTGAACAAAATAAAACATAAATACTACTATCAAAAATTTTAGTGGGAGCAACAACCCCCATACCCTATGTAGTGGATCTGTCCATGATTGAAAATGGCATTTCAAGTAATAATTGAATGGTACTTTGGTCATTTTGTAATTTAAAAAACTATTTAATTATCCGAATGAGTGAAAAATAGTTTAGGGTTGCGTAAAGTTACAGAAAAATAACCAATGGCATGTTGACCAAACGGTTTAAGCGCTTGAGATTTCCTTTAAGGTCTCGAGCTACCCCTGTTGTGTAGCTCAACTGATCAAAAAAAGTTATTACAAAATGTGCCAAAGTTGAGGATAGCTAAAAAAAATGAGCAATCAAGCAGTGAAAATATGAAGGAAGAAATTCAATATAATCCTCCTATCCAAGTAATATTTGGGTTGGTTCAGGTGGTTGCTTATCAGCAGCATAGGAAGGATGATAAGTTAGTGACAAACTGTACACTACAGTGGTTGTTTTAACAAAACAAGTCAATCAGTTTCTAGCTCAGCACCAAACTGCTCGAGTCGTTGTGCATCTGCTTCCAGATCCCGTACCTTGGCATGGTTTACAGCACCATCATCCTCGCCGGCATGTATCTGTTTTCCTCCAAACCTAAAAGGAAAAACAGCACCAATTAATACATACAAACATACATACTATATCACATCTCATCTATGCATGCACTCATTATTCAGCAAACAAACAATTACCATCTCCCATTCATCGTCTCTATGCACTTCCGAGCATCCTTCCTATCCTTGAATCTTACCAAAACAACCCCTGAAGGGTGATTCTCACACACCTGCACCCAATAAGAACCACAAAATTGAACACCTCCTTTCATGAACTAACAATGAGAATTTTCACAAACTGGAATGCAATTCAATTCTTCAAGATTCGGAAACAGTTCTTCTCCAAATAAATTCCCAAAGGGTGTTGTATCAGTTTTTGCAATTTTCAAGCAAGAAAAGAAACTCAAACTTTGTTACAAATCAGCAATTATATTACAGCTAACAATCCTGCCTCCATTCTCTGCTACAAGTCAACTCAAACAAACTAAATCATAGCTGAGTAAAATCATTCTGAATCCTAACTTAACCCTAAGCCTCAGGTAGAACACATAAATAATAATAATATGAATTGACAGCTGTTCTTATGTAGGTCTGGACTATCGAATTCGATTGTGTGAAGAAGAGGTAAACAATAAAGAACAGTTTGTAAAACCACTTGCTATCTACGCCAAAATGAGATATGTGCACTTTTGAGAAAACTACTTATTAATAAGGGAGGGTGTTCGAACTTAGGACCCCTCTGCATAATTGCAGCGGGTGATACTGCTGAGAATAATTTAAAGCTTCACACACACACAAAAAAAAAAGGAGAATTAATATGTGATCTTCACTGGCTCATGGAATGCTCATAATCAAGTTTAAACAGAGGATTATATTAACATATAAAAAATTTCTGAGTCCTGAATATACCCCATATGCACAATAACTACCCAACTTAACATCACTCTCTAACTCTGAAAATTTTACGGTGTTGAACAGGCAAGACTCAAAATAGAGTATTACAACAGAAGAACCAAAGATATCATCACCATCTAACACTCTCTGCCCTCTGATTTTCCATCTCTATGAGGGAACTCAATTTATGTATTTCCATTCCAAAATTAAAACTGAGTATCCTTATAATTATTATGCTTTGTCTTCATTTACTAGTGATAGTGGGAAAGAAAGAGGTTAAGTTTTGACATACAAATATAGAAAAGATAGCTAATATAAGATGGAGCACTGAGAATCCTGATTATTTGAATATATTAAGTACCTTCACAGAGTCAACTGGACCAAACTTCACACATTCTTCTTGAACATCTTCTTGTAGTTCTGAATGTAAATTCTCATCCTCCTGAAAAAATAAGAGTCGCATTGAAATGCAACAATGAGCACAAACCAAAAACTAATTATAATGCAAAGAACTGTGATTCCAGTGACGGTGTTAAACATCAAGTAACTCATAATTGAGATATAATCCTGGAAAACAGAATGATTTCTGCTATAAGCCAACAATTGAGAAGGAAAAATTGGTGTAAAAATTGCAGATATATTTCATGCCTTACCCTCATTTCAGCAGGAGTAAACATATTACGAAGAACAACAGTAGCTGGAATGGACAATTTTGCATCATCACGGCCACCTGAACCATAGAGGTACACATAAAGGTAAGAAAAACCCTAAACTTGAGACCAGAATTTCTAGGTAATCTGGATGCAGAGGCTTTTCCTTTGAGTGGCTGTAGACATATCAACCTGCTTATATTTCTGAGTAACTCGTCACAATCCTAGCCACATCCAATATACCAAAGTTGAGAAATTACTTACCAGGGTTGAATTATCCAAAGCATAGCACATAGGCTTATTAAGCTAACGAACAGAGAATCAGATTTTTTTTAAGAGAGAGTTTGTGGATAGACATGGATGCAGTGATTCACGGATCTATATTATGATGATCTCACATTGAAACCAGATTCTTATATACATACAAACATACATTTCATAAGTAAACAGGAATCAGTACGAGAATTCATGATGGGTGATGGGGAACAAATTTCAACCTCAAATCATGAAATAGCCCAGATGTAGACACCTACCCACCAACACTACAGCAATAACACAAGCATCTGCACACCTAGCCAATATAGTGGCAATATCATACATTCAACACCAATTTCACTTAGCACACAAAATCTAGCTTACAACAAAAGAGCACCGGTTCATGTTCCTAAAGAAACTCAGTTATATTCCCACATCAACCATGCTACAGTTTATTACATCCACCAACATAGCAACAATAAGTAATCAAGTCAACTGCATGTGCCGTGTAAATTTCAATGATTCAGAGAAAACACGATATCTTCCAAATATACACAAAACTAATACTTGCACTTTGCTTTTAAAAGATTCAACTAAAGGAAAAGGACGATAAATGACCCTGATAATTGTTGATATGTAAGAATTTATTATGCATGTAACTAAAAGCTCAGTGATGCTAATCAACAAATCTACTCTACCATTTTCAAATGTGCAAGAAGAAACCTACCCCAACCAAGCATCTTGTCTTCAACCTTCTTCAGTTTTTTCTTCTTCCTGCCGTCAGCTTGTTTGCTTATAAACTTTTCTCCTGTATAAATTGTGATAAAGGCTAGTCAATACATAAAAACGAACAGTTATCCAATAAACATGAAGATAACTTCCATAACATTGTAAACAAACAGTCAGACATATCGCACACAAAGAGAAGACACTTACAATAAGAATCCCTAGAATAATCAAGAGTAGTGCATCAAGGCTCAGCTATTACCTTTCTGCTCAAACTTAGCTGGAGTTACCAACATAGGAACTTTGCCTCCTGGTCTAAATGGTGCCCCATCCAAAAGTTGAGTTGCCAACGCAACTGATGGTTCCTAATAGACAAACAATAAAAACTGTTCATATTTAGACTACAACATGATCTGAAAATGTTAAATGCCAGAAGCCCATAAAAATGCAAAAAGAAATACCTTCAGATATGTAACAAGTGCGTCGCCCTTCTTTTTCCCTGTTTCTTTGTCAAAATAAATCTTCACACGAGGTTTTTTTGTTTCAGGGTCCTACAGGTTTAAACGTGTGATTATGAAATACACCAAACACAGAACAATAAATACACACATTTTTGCTATGCTGTGTAGTTCATTATTCAAATATAAGGCCCAATGATTGATGGAACTAGGCACCGACAAGATACAGCAAAAAATTCTACAGGATAATACATAAACAGGTAATGCAACTAACCATCTAGCCCCAACAAGCCAGATCTATACTGGTCATGACATGAGCCCTAATAAGAAACACCCTGTTGCACTCTCTCTTAGTCATGCAATAGCTGGAAATATTCTGGTCCAGCATCAATCACATATTGAACAGCAACATTCTCAATTACTAAAAATATAATAAAATATATAGTCATTCACATGCCATTACTGAATAGGAGAAGGAAACAGCCACCTCCCAGACCAAGCAGTTGTCAAACAAGAACTTACAAGATCTTATTTAGCAGCTAGGCAAACAATTACAAGGCAATACTAATCTAAAATTCAAGTCCAATCACAAATGAGAACTCCTAAGCAGTGTTTCGAAAAGAGCGCGCTTTGCGCTTAAGCCCAAAGCCCCACTTTTGGGCTTCACTTCCTGAGAAGCCCAGCCCTTTGAATGAAGCCCACACTTTATGGGCTTTTTAAGAAGCCTGAAGCCCACGCTTTTAGGGCTTTTTATTTAACACTCATATTACTTATTATGAACCTTATTTTAGTAAATAAAAAATCAAAACAAAACTATTAAAATACCCTTCAACTTCCAACCTTTACGGCTGCTATATGATTTTGACATTCAAAAACCACAAAAGAAGCACCTCTACGCAGAAAACATATCAAAATATTATTGACAGCAACTACAGAGAGCTTGAAGCCTTCGATTCTCCTCTGTCCTCTCCTCCCTCAAGTTGTCTAACTCTAAGTGGAACTATTTTACGATTTACATTTTAACTCGAACTTGTTTTGTTTTTTTTGGTCAATAGAGTTGAAACGTATATATATTATGAATTATGGTGTCATTTTATAATACTTATATCATCCTAACATAAGTATTTATATATATATATATGTTAAATTAATATTTTCTTCAATTTTTTTTTTAACGTGCACTTCACTTTGATGAAGCCCGCGCTTAAGCCCCAGAGGACCTCTGCGCCTCAAGTGCGATTTGGGCTTTTTAAAATACTGCTCCTAGGCATAATTCAAAGTTACAAAATTCCTCTTATCTACATCCCTAATATCTTATAATACAATCTTACAATAATATACCGAAAAGTACAGAGTTATAGTTAGCCTCCATAGCTAAAAAATTAATTACAAGTTAATCATTCAATCTTCTAATATTATGTCGAAGCATACCTAATAAGATGAAATCGCAGTCGGGTATGTGTGTGTGTGTATATATTGCTTGTTATGAGTAAGAATGTGAAAGAGGATTAAAGTTTATTTTATTTTGAAAATTGATTTATTTGCATGATTAGTGACATGAATTTGTAAATTATTGAGTAAAAAATAATAATATAGGGAGAAAAAAAAATTGAGGTTATAAATGTCAATCAAGAATATGTATGTTAGAAAAGTTAGGAATACAATTTGTGGGATGGTATTTGCTTTAAAACTAATGTGATGGATTTTGAATTCAAGATATCCTAATTTTCCTTTCTCATGTGACCTATTTTTCCCAAATTAAGAAAATGAACTTATTCATTGACTGTCATTTTCACCTGCGGAATCCAGCCACCTAAAAATACCTATAAGCACAAAGAACATTGCTATCTTTTTGTGTGTGAACTTGATTTGAAGGACTTGCAATCTTCATAAACACAACTACTCACTGGATTTTGGTTTTTCTAAATACATTAGGTCAAATCTGAAAATCACTACATATAAAGTTCCAGAATATTCCTTAAGGATAACATGAGAAAACAATAATTGTAACAAATGTGCCAAAAACAACTACAGTATTAATAAATAAATGAGATAGAGCAGCATAAAAACACAATAATGACAATATGGTAGCAATACACTTGAATTAAGCTCATACACTGTTATATCATCACATTAAATAAATATCTCAGAGATATCTACCTCTTTTATTATCCCACACTTTGAGAACACCTCCACCATCTGCAATGTATTCTAGATGAGAGCCATGTTAAAAGAAATGCAACTAGAAAGGGTAAAACAATAATGAGAACTTACTTCCTCAACAGTAACATCATCTGGCAATCCATTAACGTAAACATGTGTATTCACTTTTAATTCGAACCAACTATCAGGTGGTTTATTAGCTTCCTGGAAGAAAAAAAATCAACATCATTAGTATATATCTTCAACATAAAAGTATATCTTACTTCAAATTTAGAGATAACAAGGTTCTGGTTTGAACAATTGAAGTTCCCTGATTCGACTATACTCCATTCTCCTTTAAGGGAAGAGGGGGAGAGAGAATATGAATCTTGATGTCAACATTAACCCAATAACTTTTTGTTGTTATCGAGTTAAAAGTACATATAAAACACACATGCGTACTAAAAGATGGAAACAGACAGTGCCTATGAACTATGGAAAAGAAGCATAAGAATTTAATTCTCCATCCCAAGAAAACAAATGTCAAGACGCACCTGTCAATCCGTCAATGTCAAAACAGTTGTGAATTGTGACGATAAGCTATGATGCAGGGTAGTGACAGCGACGAGTACCATAATATTTAACACAAGAAAGTAACTTAGCAATAGAAACTTTGTTTTTTAACAGCCTTAACAAAACAGCCAGCAAAATAATAGATGGAGCAAACCTTCTTCTCAGCTGGCTTGTCAGGCAATTTTCTCTTGCCATTGTGTTTCGTTTCCGCCACTTCAATTGCATCGTTGACTTCTTTCTCTGCAGGAGAATCAGTAACTGGTGCAGTTTCGAAAACTTCCTCTTCTTTTAGAAAAGTCATCTCTTCAAGTCCATACTGCTCACCTTTACTTGATGTATTATCCTGCAACACATTTAACAATCAATGAAGTTTGAACAATGAAGCAATATAGAAAGACTAGCAAGCAAATGTACCACCACAAATAATCTCTCTCTTGTGCAACTAAAGCTCTACTCTGAAACATATCTCCACACAAACCAAACACCATCAATGACAATAAAGAGAGAATGATCACATATATGAATCATAGCTCCAACATCTTTAAGGGCCAAAGCATATTTTGCAGAAATGTAATACATTAAAAAAGCAACATCAAAATTACATCCCATGTACTAAAGTTGAGAATTTGTCCGATTACACTCTATCATGACAGTGTAAGACATAGAAACCTTGATCTCAAGAATATAAACCAAGCTTTTCGAATAACACAAAATAAAGAAATACATAAAAGTAACAAGAAAATTGCTCTACAGCAACGGAATTAGCATTTCTCCTCGGTACTCCTTCGTCTCGCACAGCTAGTTTAACCTTGAATACAAGCTTTGTTTCATAGATGAAAAATACAAACTGTTTTCAGAACATAAGATATTCATAACAAGTACAAAATTTTGTGGTGCAGATTCCAATTTGTCTTCCTCTCTCCTCTATCTAAGTTCAATCAACTTGTATACAGCAGTATTATTGCTTCACCTCAATTTAAAATTATGAGCATGAAAAACTTGATGCTAAAATCTAATACATCTAAAATTAATATTATCACATTAAGATAGTATACTGACAAATCATGAAACAACCGACGAGCAGTCCAGGAACTCACAATGTTTCAAAAAAAAAAAAAAACTAGGACTTTAAAATCAACCATGAGTATAAGCACAAAGCTATAAACTAAACATTGAATCGCTGGACCTCAAAATAGGGGTGTAATCGAGTCAAATTTAACCTAAAATTGTCGGGGCTCGACTCGACATTTTTATACTCGGCTCAAGCTAGAACGAGCTTATAAATTGGGGCTCGAGCTCAACTCAGTAAAAAATAGTCAAGTTTGAGCTTGCCTCGACTCATTGTCAATTTATCATAATCTGTATTCATTAAAATTTAAAATAAAATTTACCACATGGCAATGAGTAGAAATAATTAATTTTAACATTATACATGTCTAAACATTATCTAAATAATACTCGTATACACGCTACATGTTACAAGACATTATCAGTTGAAAATGTATAATTAGAAACCTAAAACTATACAACTTACTCTTAAAATAGTAACTATAACAAGTTTCATTCAGATTGTCAACTAAGAATGAGATATAGATAAGCAATCATAAAATATAATATGTGGTTCAAATATATATATAAAATTAAATTTAATATAATATAAATTAATTGAAAAATATTAAACGAACCAGCTCACAAGCCTATCAAGCCACAAAGTTTGGCTCGAGTTCGAGCCGAATATTTAGCGAGTCGAGATCGAGTGGCTCGTTAAAGCCTCGGTTGGTTTACACCCTTACTCAGGATACGTATAGTGAGAGAAAGGAGAGAGAGTAAGCACATGTATTATCTATGTTGCACAAATACGTAATTCGTAATACGATACGGGTACGAAATACGCAATTTTTGAAAAATTTAGAATACGATACGTTATAATACGTTAACTAAATATAATAAATATATGTTTTATATAAAACTCTTTCCCTATAAAAATAAGACAATATAAGAAGATAATATAAAATTATAAATTACTAATATAATTAATTAAATAATTCATCAACTAAATAAAATAAATTCTAGTTAAACACAAAAACTACACTATTCTACCACTATAAAATAGGAATTATAAATTACAAACCTAATTTGACAGAAAAAAGAATCATTGAAATACTCCTTTCCCCCCACAAATTTAGGCGTATATGCACAATTTAGTTAATGTGTTCTGTTTTCTTTCTTCTTTCTTTTACACGGATAAGGAAACTACCATATTCATATGTATTCTACCGCATTCGACGGTATTCGTATTCCGTACGTATTCAGTGCGGAAACGTTGGCTTCCTCAACTTATTTGTGCAACAGAGTGTATTATATGTCTGCAATGTGTCTTTAAGTGTGTATTTCATAATTGCTGCAAATGCTTCTCATGCTCACATCAAAACCAGATTCAACAAAACTTCTTATACACCAACCTGAGGAACCCATACTCTAAGACTTCGATCCCACTTATATGTCGTCCCATCATCATCAGTGAATTCCTCCTCTCCCTCTGGTGGGGTCAAAGGCCTCTCAATATCATTTGTCCCCAAGTCAGTGCCAACATTATCCAGATGACCCAACCCTTCCGCCTCCACCTCCGCCTCCACCTTTCTAACCTCCTGCTGCCATTTCTCAAACTCGTCCTCATTATTAGGGGGTACTGCCCAACACATTGCACAATAAGAACCGTAATCCAGGATATCAACAAGACATTAAAAATAGCCAGCAAAAATATGAATTTTTACCTGCACTAGACGAATCAGCTTGATGCAGAGAAATTCTTGTCATCAACTCAGGAATTGAGGACAGTGGTTGCCATTCACTTCTTCCTTCTGACCATACAAGCGTACTTTCGAGGAGATACCCGTTTAAGAAATGCTCTGTCCAGGCGAAGTAAATAAGCAAACTAGATGGTTCAATAGTTCATTAGACAATTGAGCATGATACAGATGGAACAATTGTCCTGAAACCGTGCTATTGTTTACTGGTGGAACTGAAATTCAAGAAAGGATTCACCAGTAAATTTGAGGTACAACAAATTGAACTAGTAAGGCAGATTGGACATTGCTGAAAAGTATTGAGTATTGACCTTTGCTTCAGTTTATTTAATAATGAAAAATCTATTTACATTTACACAACTTGCCAAACAACTAAACCATGTTTTAGAAATCCAAATTATTTACTGCAGTATTCTCTAAAAAACAAAACTCACCAAGCAACTCAGAGAATGCATAGGGGCCGAGTTGTTGCTGATTATCACCAAGAATATACCATCCTACTTCAGCAGCAATTTCGAAATTCTTGTCAACGATGTGTGCTTCACCTAGTAGTCAACAAGTAAGACACCTTTTTAGTTCACTAAAAATGAAGAACAAACGAACACAAATCTGCATCTAAGTGCCCGTACAAAGATTGTCAACAAACCAACAAAGAAATACTGAGACAACAGTGTAAAAAGAAAACAAAAAATAGTTTTTTATCTGAATTATCAAGTGTTGCAACCTGTATAAAGGATATTCGGACAAATGAACAAAACAAAATAACAGATGAGTAAGATCAGCAAAAGAAATCTCCAAAGATGTTTGTTGGCAAGGACCCAAACAATCTTCGAAACTGAATATGGCAATTAAAACCTAAAATATGTCCTATCCCTGCACACAATTATACATATAGTGTATAGACAACAAAGTTACAACCATAAATGAGGATAGACTAACAAGAGAAGTATATTGATAATGCATAACAACTAATACTAGATACGACCATTATCACTATTATAAAGGTTAATGAAGCTGAGGTATCCAGCATTGCTGAGATCTTAAATGTATTTTGTTCACCAAGGCCCATTTAAGAACTTCATGAGGAATAATACATGAAAAGGTAGAAACATTTCAGCCAGATGAGAGAAATCCTTGCAGATTCAATTTACTTAAAATAATTTACATACCATGCCCATGCTAGGAAACCTAAAATCTTTCCATTGATGTGCAAAGACGATCCGCCATTACAACTAGATACCAATGCAATTACCAAATTTCAGATACTACCTAATCAAACCTCTTTCATTCACTGTTTATATCATGATTAGGGTTTCTAAGCAATTCTATGACACATTTGTAAAACCCTAATTTTCAACAAAATTTGAAGATGGCTCATCCAAATGTCAGATGGCCATTAAACTTAGCAGAGCTATGACCTCGTGTTCGCACAGCAAAACTCCTTTAAACAATCAAACTAACATAAACCTGAAAAAAAAAAGAAGAAAGAAAAATCATACGCTCGACAAAAAAGAGGTCAAGAAGAACAATAAATTCCTCGTGAACCCTAACAGACCCATCTCCCAGATTTTAATTTATTCCCAAACAA
>JAYMTK010004589.1:0-10980 GCA_036897405.1 Pelargonium myrrhifolium | reverse complement strand
CTAACCCATGTCACTTAGAGCGGTCCATTTTTTGGTGAACCCCATCGTCGGCTTATGACTGCTTGAAGTGGCATGAGTTAGGGCATGGTAGGATTCTTTTTATATATTTTTAATTCTTCGAGTTTTTGGGTCTATTTGGGATTCGATTTGTCACTCGTTTCAGTCGTTGTTTGGTTCGTATCAATTATCTCGAAATGAAGATTGTATTAAACTTCTTGAGCCATTTTTGGATAAACTCGATCATCGATTTATAGTTGCTCTAATGTACGTGAAAAAGAAAAAATAACAAAAAAATATTTTATTTTTTTTGGCGTGTTATTAAAATAATAAATAAATAATAGAATTGTTTCATTAGGTTAAAAAAAAATGAGAAAGGTTACATTGAATGAAGAAAAAAAAGATATTTTGATTTTGATTATTTTAAAATAATATATAAATAAGTGATAAATAAATAAAAGGGACAATATTGTCTAAGGGGAAAAAATGGTGTGGAAAAATATTTTATGGTGTGGAAATAGTTCCTCCCTTTATTTTATAATAATTGTTTCAATTTAATCATTTAACTTTTATTTATTTCAATTCAAACAAAAATTTCATTATCTTTTTCTTTTTGATAATCCAAGCATAATAATATTTAACAAAAGAAATTACAATGTGCATTTTTTTTTGGGTAGTATATGAGTAGATTCTACTGTTTTCCTATAAACATTCAAAATTTCATATCGTCTAGGTCAAAATATGTTAATTTTGGTTAAGTCCTATTTATGTAATAAAATAAATATTTTTTGTCTACAAATTCAATTTGGAGTTGTACATGATGTGCATGAAAAAATGACATAATATTGTTACTTAAAGCAAAATTTTAAAAATTCATTACACAAGACCAAATATATGGGTGCAAGACAAACCATATGTCAATAAATAAAAAAAGTTAGAAGGGTAAACTCGGAACAAAAGCGTAACATTAAAGGGCAAAATGGTCATTTGGGTCATTCAAGTGATGCGAATATCAAAATAAGAAGTTAGAGCTGACAATTCAATTTTATATTGTTTTTGATCTGGTTCGATTGATCAAATCCGAAATTTGATCTAATTTATTAGGCTTAAAATGCCAAAAGCAATGGGGCTTAATTAGAGTTGACAATTCATGCATGCATGTCGTGATGATGGTTGATTGTTTGCTTATGCAAGAATCAACATAAACATGACACATTTAGTAATCGTGTTAAACAGTTGAACACATATACTATATGTTTAGTAATGGTGCTAAATGGTCGATTACTAACACGACATATTTAGCACATTAGCTCAATGTTGTATTGACATGACACGATTCACATGTCTTAACACATTTTGTATGATAAAACACGCTACTGTATATAGGAATTTACAACTACACTCTTAAATGCACTTGTCGAAACACAACTAGTTAATCATGCATTTGAGTTTTAAAGGTTTACTCAATTTACGTGTTGGGTTATCCACACGAACACAACCTGGTTATAAAATATGTAGACTCAAAACAAATTAATTTTACGTTGTGTTACAACACAAAATGTTTCTTACTTAGCCGATGTGGGACGAAAATGGGAACAATTGTAATTGGGCCTAGTAAACAAACTTAAGCCCAGCCCATTAGCGGAGCAGCCCATAAAACTAGGAAAATTCCATGGGCTATGTTGAAGTGCTTGATGCATTTGTGGACTCTTATAGTTTGGATTTTCAATCCAATTCTTTTACAAATCAACTATCTGATAATTCGTGTTGTGATATTCAAAACGATTTAATTCATATTCGGGCTAAAACTCGTGACTTGGGCGGAGCCCGAAAGGCGTGCGGATTTTCCCTATATCCATTGGAACATGTAAAATTACAAATTAGGTTATGGATATCCGAGAGTTAAGCGTCCAAATTGTAATCATAGTATATTCATGATAGAATCTTTATAAATAAGTTTTTCTATAGTAATTTTATATTGTTATTTTTTAGTACGTTGAATCAATTGCAAGAAGAGGCACGAGATGCGCTAGGGATCAGAGCCACGTATCTAATACAAAATCAAATGTTATGACCACTTCGACTCACAAACTGAGCAGCATGATCAAAACTAACACGATCAAAAGAACCACCTAAAATCAAACTACTATCCTAGTGTTTTCCGCTTTGAGAATAGAAATGACTGACGAATCATGTGTACGGTAACATCATCCCCCTCCCCTGCTCTTTTATTTTTTAATATTTCAATTCTTAAAATATAAATATGTCCACTTTTATTTAGTTTTATGTATGGATATAGATATAGGGTTTAATTTATATCAGTTGCACTAATAAGGTGGTGACACCTCATTTAAAATCATGGATCCTGACGGGTCGCTCCGCTCATCACCTCATTGACTTTGTTAAGTTGCAACTGATATAACTTTATATCAGTCAACTGATATACATTTTACCCTATAGATATATATGTAGTATACAAATTTTAAAATTGAAAACTCCAATAAGTAACATCCTTCAACTCAACTAAAGCAAGGTTCTTAAAGAATAACTTACTTTGGGCCTTTTGGTATATTAGAGTAACACAAGTTTATACTGTTTTTCTTTCCTAAATGAGAATTGTGGGGTATTTGGGCCTAAAATGCAAAAGGCCCATCAATGTTTGTGTACATTGCTTTTAATCATTGGTTGAAACTAGAAATAATCGCACGTAATTACCATGTTAGATACACATTTTACACGCTACTATCCTAAAAAAATTCGTTGCATATTACTTTCCCAAACTACAAAAATTTCATTCTGTCAGTTAACTTTGACGAAATTTGATTATATAAAAAAAATATTAGGGTAGTAACGTGCAAAATGTGTATCTAACAATGTAGTAACATGTAAAAAAAATGAAGGGTATTTAGATCCTTTCAGGATTTAATTGACGGAGCATTGAACATATTGGAAAAATAGATAGTTTAGGGTAGTAATGTGCAACGACAAGATATTAACGTGCAAAATATGTATATAACATGATAGTAACGTGCAATTATCCCTTAAAACTAACATGTAAATAAGAAATATTTTTTGACTTGCATATAACTGTCGATATAAAATACATTTGCAACGCAATAGTGAATCTACTAAATGGTATATAAAACGAACTTTTTTATTATCTTAAGACGTCATGTTTCTTGTAAAACACATTTTCCCTTGTTCTTCAAGAGTGTTATTTAACTCAATCGTGTCCAAATTTAACTCGAGTTTTATACACTTTTAAAATGTTTTTGTATTATACTTTTTAGAACAATTTTACCAAACAATCATCAAAATACATATTATAATAGTTCTTTTACTAATTGTGTTTTGGAAACTTGTATTTCTAAACATATACTAAATACATTGTTATTTTAAAACACTAAGGGGTCGTTCGTTTAGTTTTTCATAAAAATAAAGAATTGGAATTGAATTCTACTTTCTTAGGAATTGAAATATTAAAAAATGTGAATATTTCAAATTCCACCCCCTACCATTGAATTTCAAATATTCAGATTTTTGAATATTTCAATTCTAAGGAGGAAAGATAAATTTTTTTAAATGTCAAATATACCCTTCTTAAAAATTTAAACAAATATGAGAATTATAAATTTAAAATATTTCAGTATGTCCTGAATTTCTTGAAATTCACCTAAAAATAGTTAAACAAACGACTCCTAATTGATGCAATAGCTACTCACTTTATAGTATACAAGATGTGGAAATAATGTTGACATAGTTTCAACATTACACTATGTTGTCATAATTTCTTCTTAATGGACAACATAAAAAATTGTCCACTCACTCTTCTTCTATATAAACCCAAATTTCTATTTGAACCATCTTCTCCTCCTACATGCAAACATTGTTACAAGATATCATGTTTACAAGTAAGCGCACAGGCCAACTGACTGGTACGAATTTATGTTTCTTACGATGATTCACAACAGAGGTATTAACTTTTAACACTTACATTTTGTTAATTTGTAGTATCAAAATGAAAAATATATGTTTAGGGTTATTCAATAACTTAGGTTTCCGAGATGGGTTACAATGGGTCATTAATTCCGGTTCAAGGAAAGTGGTGATTGAGGGTGATGCAGCGAAAGTAATTTCGGATATTGAAACCATGTTCACGGGTAGGGGTAGTTATTGCATGGTCTTTTAGGATATCCGTAAGTCTAGTACTAAGTTAGAGAATGTGATTTTCTCTAATGTGAAATGATCAGCTAATTATGTAGCTCATGTAATTGCTAGAGCGTCTAGAACTTTGACCGGTTATAGTTGGGCTCTAACCACAAATCACATATACATATATATACACACACACACATTATTTACATGTGAGATTGTGAGATTTTTATTTCCAATATCTTAGATGAGACAAGACTCATTTTAGTACTTATATAAGTTTGAAAGTTTCATATTAGCGCCCAAATTAAATCTTAGCTCACTTACATACTTGATTACAAGTTTTACCTTCAAATTAGTACTCAAGGTTAACACCATAAATTTTTTCATCCCTACACTAATATAATATTTAAAAAATTACCAAAACTTATTTTATAATATTTTAATTACAATGTATTGTAAAATATAAACTATATTTTCGTGCAAAACATGTGATATATAAACTATTAATAATAATTTTCCAAATGTATATTTATTTTTAAAAGAGTAGATTATCGATATGTTATAGTCAATTCAAATTTTGACCATTTCTATACTAAATTTAGAAAATTTTATATCCCACTTTTAAATTTATATTTATTTTTGATATATAAATTCATTTTACCCATAGAAAATTCAAAAATGTGAAATAAAAATATTTTCAAAATTTTTCAATCCATAAAAAAATTTGAATTTGCAATCACTTATTTTAGGCAATAAATAAAATAAATAAATGCAATTCCAAAACAGATTTTCCTTTTTTTCACAATGATTCTCTGCGGTCACTGTACATGCACCCGTTTCTCATGTGTCCTCCATCGTAATTTCACATTACAAACCCATAATTCCCAATATACCCCTCACAGGGTAAAGATATTTTTTTGCACATGGGAGGTCCCAAAAAAAGAAACTGACCATCCCACCCCACACCCATCACTCCAAATCAACGGCCCAGATCCTCTGACACCGCAACTCCAGCCGTCCGATCAAATAAAGTGGTAAACAAACCGTCCGTTCGATTTTACCAAAACCGTCAGTGGGCCTCACCGCAAAAAGAGCTCACGTGGCACTCACGCCAATCGGATTCACCACTCCTAATCAACGGCCCAGATCCTCCTCACAACAATCCACAGCCGTCCGATGGTGGGCCTCGAAACAGAAAAGCCCATATAAAAAGCTGACGTGGCGCACACGAAATCGACGGCTCAGATCCCTCGAGACAAAATCTCCGCCAAGACGGAATCCGAACCGTCCGTTCGGAATACCGAAACCGTCAATGGGCCCCACAGATGGGCCCACCAAAGCTGACGTGGCGGTCACACCAATTGTGAGGTTTGGGTTATAAGTATAGCGTACCCATAACGCCAAAAAGGCTCACTATACACAAAAGTCTCGATTTCTAGAGAGAGAAAATTAGGGTTTCTCTCTCTCTCCTCTGTTTCTAGGGTTTTTGTGTGTGTTTGAGAGCCTCCAAATCCGATCGGAGAAGATGTCCGGCGATCGGCTCACCGGCAAGGTCAAGTGGTTCAACGACCAGAAGGGATTCGGCTTCATCACCCCCGACGACGGCAGCGAAGATCTCTTCGTCCACCAATCCTCCATCAGATCTGACGGTTTCCGCAGCCTCGGCGACGGCGAGTCCGTCGAGTTCCAGATCGAGACCGGAGATGACAACCGCACCAAGGCAGTAGACGTCACCGGACCTGACGGTGCTCCTGTGCAGGGAAGCACTCGCGGCGGTGGCGGCGGAGGTGGTGGTGGCCGTGGAGGCGGTCGCGGTGGTGGAGGTTATGGTGGAGGCGGTTATGGCGGAGGTGGAGGCTACGGAAGCGATGGCGGTGGCTACGGAGGAGGAGGTTACGGCGGAGGAGGTGGTGGATACGGTGGAGGCCGTGGTGGTGGTGGCCGTGGAGGCGGCGGCGGAGGATGCTACAACTGCGGCGAGTCTGGTCACATGGCGAGGGACTGCTTCCAGGGCGGTAGCGGCGGAGGAGGCGGTGGCGGAAGGTACGGAGGAGGCGGCGGCGGAGGCCGTGGTGGAGGAGGTGGTGGCGGAAGCTGCTACAACTGCGGAGAGTCCGGCCATTTCGCTAGGGAGTGCCCGAACAGCGGCGGAGGACGTTGAGCTTCTCTGGCGACGTGAATGCGTGAGGCCGGCCTTAGCCTCTTGAGGTTTTGTTTTGTCTTCGCATTCACGTTTCTTTTACCTATTTTGTTGCGTTTTTTGTTCGTTTTTTGCAGTCTGTTTGGTGGTGACCCAATGTGAATCGGCGGTGATGCGGCGTTTTGGGGCTGATTTGCGGTTTGGTTGGGTTGTTTCCGATTTGGGTCACCAGTTGGTCTCGTTTCAAGTTTCATCGAAGGTCTTTGTCTTGGTTTTATGGTTCGGTTTGATAGGATTTTTTTAATTTTTTAGGCGTATGTTTCTGGGTTTTTTGGTCTTAAGCAACACCAATCAGTGATATGGTAGTGGGTCTTTGGTAGAGGGCAGAGTAGAAGAGATTTATGAGAAAATTGGTCTGGAAATGGGATTGGAACTCGCTCTGTTGAAAAGTGTCAATACACATATATATACAATGCTGGTTTGGTTCAATGATCTCCTTTTGTTTATCTCTTATATTCTTTACAATATTTGTTTCAATATTTTATTTGGTATTTCTTATTCTGGGTGTAATTGTTGTTTATTTGGTTTATGCATTCATGATTTGAAATTTTGTTTCTTTGTTCAATAGCTTAAGTGATAATGCTTGATCATTTGCATCTGATTCTGGTTTTAACTGTTGTCTATTTGGTTGATGGGTTCTTCAATCATACTTGGATTGATTGTTGGTATCTGATTTTGCTATTGCTGATTCTGGTTTCAATTGTTTAATGTGTTTATGAATTCTTCAACTAAACAAGAATTGTTGATTATTTTAGTGGCAATCATTTTCTTTAGATTGATGCAATGTCTCAAATCAGCCATTGATTCATTGAGCTTAGAATTTGGTACTAGCAAGTGATTTTTTCTATGGTGTATCTATATTTGTGTCATTTTATCACTCTAGGTTGTGTTGCTTTTCTCTTCTTTGACACATCTTTGCCTTGTGTGAAACATGGTTAATGGTGTTTGTTGACTGATATAAGTTGTAGTCATAACAGTTCAATAACTCTTGGGGCTGAGACTTTTATTGTTGCAAATGTGTACACTTCCTTGAAATGCCTGTAGATTGGATCCTGAATTCACTTTTGTGCACACTTTTGTTGGGTTAAATTCTTTTTGTGCATGGATTTTGTGATTGTGATTCTATTATTTGTGTGTAATTCATCTTGATAATTGTTATGTTTTATGGTTTTGTTTATTTTTAGAGATGTATAGAAATGTTTTGTTGGTGTTATGGTTGCAGCACAAGAATACTTTTGAGTTTTCAATATAATGGTCAAAGTAGACATGACAAAAGCCAAAAGTTTGATAAAGTTAAGAATCTATTTTTGTTTATATAAAAAGATTGATCCTTAGCTTTCCTGAGGAATCTAGTTCTAATTTCAAAGTCTTTTGACTTGGCCATGAGCAATTTTTGATTAGGGCTTGCACTTTGGGCTTTGATTTGAGATATTTTGTGTTTTTAGGGGTAATTACATATGTTACTATCCTCTTACATGTTGGTTTATCATGTTATTATCCTGTTAGATTTTTTTTCATCACTTTACTACCTTAAGAGAGTTAAATTTCGTTAAAATTAACGGACAAAATGGACGGAAGTACAATTTGGATCTAACATGTAGTTACGTGATTTTTTTTACGGTAGTAACATGATAAATTGAAATCTAATAGGATAGTAATATGTTATTACCTAAATTATTTACTTGAGTTTATATTGTCTCTATTAAACTTGCATAACCCATTCAAACAAACTTGTTGTGTAATCTGTTAAATGATCTATCCATATTAGGATAAGAATGTAATTGTTAGAAGTGACATATATATGTTACATGGTCAAATATATCGGGTTTTGTCATATATTTATTTAGACATGTCGTCATACAATTTTGAATCCAATTCTTTAGAACGGGTTAGTCGTTTTATATTTAGCTAATTCACTTGTGAAATGGTCGGATTCATATTGTCATGTTTAAAATAATACTATACTTTCAACACGACATAAACATGGATTGCACCTTATATTCTAGATTATGTCAATTGAATTTGTGGGATAAAATATTCTTGATTGAAGATTTTTACTCTGCTAGACCATCCATAACAATGTGTAATAAGAGCGTTTTCTATAGGCAGATTAACCTACTAAATACAATTTTTATTTATTTATTAACTGGGCTACACAACAAGGTATCTCTTTTTTTAACTTCACCTATTAGTTAAATTCACGACTTTCTACAAAGAAATATAAGTCTTGACCACTGAGTCATTCTCTAAAGGTCTACTAAATAGAGTTTCTTACCTGTAACAAATATATTTTAAAATTAAATTGCACAAATTAATTTTGGTAAGAAACCAAAATAATTGTCAAACTGATTTCATGGGCCTAAGCTTTACAATATTGAAGGACAATAAATAAATTGGACCCATAGAATTTTTTGTGTAGGCCTTTTGAGTAGAGTTTCTATAGATCCATACAAGGATTGGACATGTCATGTCAATATATGGCAATATTTATATTTTTTTAACTTTGCTGTTAATTGCCCATTTGGCAATTAAATTCTCCAAAACTTATTTTCCACCCAACATTTTTGGAAGTTTGCTAATTAGTGTCTAATTACTTAATAATTAATTAGTTGCTTATATGTAAAATGGATTTAATGTATATCAGTTGACTGATATAATGTTATATCAGTTGCACTAATAAGGTGGTGACACCTCATTTAAAATCATGAATCCGGACAGGTCGCTCCGCTCTCACAAATTCACTTGGGTGGGTAAGAGTGATTTTAAATGAGGTGTCATCACCTTATTGGTTATGTTAAGTTGCAACTGATATAACTTTAAATCAGTCAACTGATATACATACCCATGTAAAATTGTGTGTGTGTGTGTTTTTTTTTATATTTATGGTTATACAACAACATGAGATTTGTGGAGTTGCAAAAATATTTCAGCTACCATATTAACCACAAGAGTAAGCAATTTGGAGGAAGAAATAAATATGATTTACTGTTTGAATTTATTTTATTTATAATCATGTCGTGCTCGTGTTGAAAATGTGAAACACACGTGTACAACTCACCTCCCCACTCATCTAAGGCAAGGCCGACACAAACACGATTATAAAACATCTTGTTTTTGTGTTCGATATTTGAACATTATTACTAAGTGTGTTGTATTTTTTTGTCCCATATAAATAACATATATTCAATCTTTTGCGCAACACGTCAAAGTTGTCAACCATTTCGACAATAATACTCAAATGTTTGTCGTCATGCAGAGAACGAGAGTAGCATCAACCACAACTAAAACTCGCCTTAATTATTTCTCATTTGAGGCAATAACCGGCACACATGTATTATTATTAAACATGTAGTGTTTATATTCGATATTTATATAGTGGTTAAATGTGTTGCGTCTGCAGAATATTAATTACTTGTAACATGAGACACGAACAAACAATCAACTCCATTCTTGACAACTCAATTAGAGCTGGTAATTTGAATTACAATTACTCGCAAAATTTCGAAGTCCAATTTGACTTAAAACCGAATTGATTTGATCCAATCAAAATCCGAGTTCAAACGAATTTTTCCTACAAGTAAAACAATTAGATTGAATCACCAAGACATGTTGGGCCAAGTAGTTTAAGCGTTTTGGATTCTCTTTGAGATCTCGGGTTCGATCCTCCTTACCGACGATATGAGATGAGATCCGAGATTTATAGGATAGAATTACTCTTGTTGTATAGTTCAACTGATAAAAGAAGAGTCGTACAAATCCTACATTCTAGGGTAATTACATGTTACTACCCTAGAGAATTTTTTTCCATGTAACTACCCTGTTAGATCCAAATTGTGTTTCCTTCCATTTTTGTCCGTTAATTTTAACGAAATTTGACTCTCTAAGAGGGTAGTAACGGGATGGAAAAAACTCTAACAAGGTAGCGTGATGGAAAAAATCTAACAGGGTAATAACGTGATGGAAAATGATCTAACAGGATAGTAACGTGATGGAAAAAAATCTACAGGGTAGTAACATAGTAAGACAATGTAGTAACATGATAAACCGGCATCTAAAAGTGTAGTAACATGTAATTAGCTTTACATTCTACACTAAAAATTCAAAATCCGAAATGTCACCTCTACGATGGTTTGTCATGACATGAAGTTTAGTCACCATCTCATACAAAAAAACAAAACTCCATATTTACCCACTTATAGTCTCAATTATTTGAACCTAAAACTTGAGCTGTCTCTGTAATTACTGAGAAACCCATTAGGGTTTTGGTCAACTCTTCTTGATAAACCCATTAATGACCACTGAGCAGTTTTGATGCTCTGATCAGTCTCAAAACTCTTCTGATATCAGTATTTGCATGCAACAACTGAACTGAGAAATATTTGTACAAAATCTTGCAGCCATTTTTGTTCGTAGCCTTTGTTAATGAAGCATCAATTATTAGCTAATTTCTCTATCAAGAACATGACATGTCACAATCAAACCTCAAACCCTAATTCACATCTGGGTAGATAAAAAAAAAATCTGAAACATCATGAAAGGGACTGAACAGTACAAGATATATATGGGTAAAATGTATATCAGTTGACTGATATAAAGTTATATCAGTTGCAACTTAACAAAGCCAATCA
>JAYMTK010004588.1:0-10986 GCA_036897405.1 Pelargonium myrrhifolium | reverse complement strand
TCATGAGGATACAATAGTAAACATACCACACTAACTAACTTCTCCTTAATTCTTCTCAAATTAGAAAGGAGAACACTAATTTTGAGACGGAGGGAGTATTAACTAATTTAATATGAAAATATTATTATTAATTCATGCATAACTGTTTGTTTTTTTATAAAAAAAACTTAATTTATGACTAAATAAAAGAGGATATGACACTTATATAAGATGGGAAAAAAAAGATAGTTACAAACCCATTAGATGAAAGTGATACTTTATTTGTGAGTTCATTTTTATCATATTCCACTTAAATTTTTACACATAAGTTCTCTGACATATATATGTAAAACCTAATTGCAATTAGAAAAATCAACTTTTCCTTTTTCAAACCCAATGATCTCAACATAGTTAGATTACAGATTAATTTATTTTTTTAAGAAAGGACAGATTAATTAGTTATAGCATATGATATCATCAAATTATAATTAAACTACTCAAATAAACTAAAATGGTATTTTCTACACAATCACATAGTAATAATCTTTCATTTTTGGGTCTTTCAATCGATAAAAAGATTTATTGTGAGAAGTAAGAAGCGAAAACTTGATTGCCAAGTACTCTAAGATTGAATTGTTTTGTTAAAATGGGATAGAGATAGATTGAATTCAAAGCAAATACCTATGAAGAAATTTGCATAAATAATGGGGTTTGTATTATACCTACAATACATACTTTTTGTACTCAAAATTCATAAGTGGGGTCCTAACGGCTAATACCTGTCGGACAGTGGGACCTACAAAATCATGGATGACAACTTTATTATTAAGCGTGTGGGGTCTACTTTCATATATAATTACAAATAATTTTGATTTTGATTTTGATTATTCATACAAGTCCTTTAGGTAAGGTAAGGGTAAGGTAGGTCGTCAATTCTCTATCTCAAATCATCATTCCATTTTCTTCTCTTTTTCTCTTTGGATCTTTGGAATCCCAAGTGGTCGTTAAGCTAAAAGCTTAAAAGCTAAAGTTCTTATTATAACCCAACTCTAACCCTAAAAGTTTTTTATTTCCACTTTTTTTAACGATTTACTTCTCAGCTTTGTCGTAAAATAATAAGAGTTTTGTGTGTCTTTTTTATACAAATAAAATAATACAATTCATGTTTCTCTTGTTCATTGTTAAGTAAATTGTTTGGTATTTAACAATTTTATTAGACTAATTATTTTGAATTCGAGTTATGTAAATCTGTAAAAATAAAAATAAATTTTTGTAATATAACTATGTTTATAAGTCTAAAATTATAACCTCGCGTTAAGTTATAACAATTATATGTTAATTAACAATATAAGTAATATTTTATCACATGTAATTGATGTAACAAATTTTCATTTTAAAAATGTTATTATTAATTCATGCACAATTCATTTTTCAAAATGAAAATATAACACTTGTTTTCTCCACTGCACTTCATGTTGAACTTAGCAGTCTTCGAGCTAGTTTAGAGATTGTTCGGGTTGAGGGGTGGCGAGCGGTGGATGTTGTTGTTGACTCTCTTGTTGTTTCCGAGGCTATTAATAAGGGTGAGAGTTTAAATTGACAAGTTGATGATATTCGTGCGTTGATTCGTCGAGACTGAATTGTGATTGTCTCTAATTGTTATAGAGAAAGTAATCAGACAACTGACGGTATGGCTAATATGGGTCAATCTGTTGATACGACCCTATCGATTTTTAAAACTGTTCCCATTTGTGTTGATCAGTAGGTCCGGGATGATCTTCGGAGAGCTGCGTTGCCCCGTGCTGTTTTTGTTGTTAGCTATTTTTTTTTCTCTTATATATAACATAACACTTGTTTTAAGATAAATAAAGTGGTCACTTATATTATGATAGAATAAGTAAATTTCTTTATTATTATAATTAAATCAAATTAAAACACAAGTGTAATATTGTTTAACACGAGATTCCGTTGATATTAATTAATGTAATTTAATATGAGATATGAAGTTCAAATATTAAAAAAAACGCCTTAAAACTCAATATGAAGATCTTAATTGTACGTTCTTATACTTCTCGTCGGCCTCAATTCATATTAATTGGTGCCCAATAACTTATTATAGAGAATTTTATGTTTCAAATATTATTCTCTTAATATGGTGATCAGATCATTGTGTATTTCATGTCCATACTTTAGATGTGAAAAAATGTAGATTGGTATGAAAGAATAATTTGAAGATATAGGCAGTGAGTAGATAGAATGGGATCAAAATTGGTGGTCCTTCGACCCATTGGTTACGGCCTTTGATTAAGAAATTAGAAATGAGATTGATAGCCACCAACGAAATATTGGCATACAGACAGATATAGATACATACACTTACAGTGCAAATACATCTACTTGTCAAACAAGTATCTATACAATCATTACATATATAGAAGATTAAATATCTACTCCTAATTCTTCATATCATGTATTTCTAATGATAGTATGTATTTGAGTTCAAATTTATATACTAATTCTTGGTTAAAGAAAATTGGTACAAGTTTATCATTGAAATATCATATATTGAGAATCGTTTTCAACTAAAAATATAACATTTACCCTATGAGGTGGCGCTATTGGTTAACACAAGCTGCGTGAGTGAAAAAAGTTGTCGGCTTCGATCCTCACTCAACACACTTTCGGGGATAGGTGAAATCTTTAACTTGTGAACAAATCTCAAATGAGAATTAGTCTGAGTGTGGTCAAATGACTTAAAAGTGTCAATCATCAAAGTACGGATCAGCTCTAGAACTCTATGGTTTAGATCCAAAAAAATAAATATATAACATATAGCGTGTACAAGTATTTTTAATTTAACTTTTAAGATAAAAAAAAAAAACAATTATTTTTACTCACGAGCTTGTGTTAATAATTTAATTATTTGAATGAATTTCAATTTACAGGTAGTTGTCAGCGAGTCAAGTCGAGACTGAGTTTGACTATTTTTTACTAACTCGAATTCGAGCCCTAAATTATAAGATTGTTTGCACTCGATCTAAGTACACAAGTGTCGAGCCAAACTGTGCCAAAATCATGATAATTTTAAACTTGATTCACTGCTATTACACCCCACATTGCAATGATATTTTAAAGTTGGTTCTCAACATGTCCTATTGCAATTTGTAGTCTAATGTAAGAATAAGATTGTCTCTTAATCTATTGGTAATAGTTAGGACTGAGGATAGGCAACACGTTGATCTGGCTTTTGCCGTTGTGTATCTTGGGCACCATCTTTTTTATTCAATATAATGTGACATGAGCAGCTAACCCTCAAAAAAAAAAAAGTAAAGACAAAAAATACAACTGATTTTTTTTGTAGAAAATATTACTACATCTCCAAAAACTTTGTTACCTTATTGTTTAGGTTAGAACAAATCTCAAGATACTCTTAGTTCACAAGCCACTAAATTTAGTGTCTAATATAATGCCTAATGTATGGAAATTGAAATAATATTGAAGTTGTTTGATTTGAAAAATCACATCAAGCATTAGATAATCAAGTAAAAGTTTTTTTTTTGAATGGTAAATCGGATATTTTATAACTCATCAGTAAGAATATTACAGATCGAATTAGGGCATGAATTACTATCCCACACGGTTTTTTTCCCCGAGCCCCAATCTCTACCTGCAATAACATGATCAAGTAAAAGTTGTTTATACAGGTATGCATTTTACTAAACTAAACTTTCAACAATTTTTTAATAATTCTATACATTTCTCGTTATTGTGATCAAGTTCCAAATTTTTAGTTCATAGTTTGGTTTCAAATTTTTTATATTCAATTAATATAAATTTGATATAGTTGTTGCGGGTTAATTTTAGTGAATAAGTTAGAATCAAACTTTAACTTATAGTTTGTTTTGATGTATGATAAAAAAGAGTTGGTTTCGATGTACTAGAAAATTCTAAAACTTCATAATCTTACCGTAATCATTTTATAGTCATTAATATAATATAAAAAATTAAATAAATAACGAATCACGAGAGTACCCGCTCTCAAACAGTGCACATTCTTTAGTAAAACTGAAATTTAAAAATCTGATTTATATTCATCTCATGTCATTATCAGAATGTTAATTAAAATAAAAAGACATATATTATTTTGAAGTTTCATTCTTTAGAAACAAACAATGAAATCAAAAAAAAAAAATCATATATTTTTATTTTAATATGCGCTAACAAAATGTGTATTCGGTAATAAATATCTTAGTTTATAAATATGAAATTTGAAAACTGTAAAAAAAAAAGTGCCTGGTTTCTCAGCCATATTAATTGGCTGAAAATCTTAGCCAAGACATAAAGAAATATGGATCCGGGCGGACGCTCCGCGCCCACAAATTCATTGGGACGGGTATGAGTGTTAATTAGGAACGTGGCATCACCTCATTGACCATGATTTATTAGCCGAAAGTTTTAGCCAATAAATCATGGCTGAGATTCTTTTTTCTCAAAAAAAAATTAAGAAAAAAAACTACCACAGTTTGCACAATCTTGGGAAATGCGAAAATGACCGAGAGAGAATTAATAATAAATGTTTATATTAATTAACATTTTATTATGCTAATTAATGTGAGGACTGAGGGTGTGTTTTATTTTAATCCAATAAGGGTAGTTTAGTCAAAAAAGAAAAAATGGTGTGGATTTATCTATTTTGAGTGTGAATTTATCAGCACCCTATTTTATGTATCAATTTGGATTGAACCGAGTCAATATGATAAGTTTTGCCTGTATTGGACTAATTATATGTAGAATTGGGTCACCACAATTAGACCAAATTTTTTATGTATTATCAAAAAAACAATTTTGTTAACTTAGTTTCTACGTGTGAGTGGCATCAACAAGTCAAATGTACTTGCATTAACTTATGCTAGCATCAAAACCAAATTATTTGGTTGAAATATTTTCATCGACCCCTACCTCATTTATTGAAATGAGAAAAGGAAACAACAAAAGACAAGAGAGACATGGTAAGCCCAACCTTCCACAAAAAACACATAAAGTCATAGATTTTATTTTAAGCACAACACTTTAATGAATAGAAGAGAGGCACTACACATCAAAAGCTCAATGCCCTATCATGTCGTCCAATTCTTTCTGAAAATTATTCATTGCATGAGCTGGCAATCCAATTGAGACCAATCTTCCAATCTCTCCCGTCTGGTTCCTAAACCTCATGTAAAAGCTAGATAATCCATCATTTGTTTTTGTTGTTCCCCCAAAAGAAGGCTTTCCCCATCCAAAGTCGTACTCATCAAACCCAAGTGTTGTTATATCCGACACGAAATAAGAATTCTCCATAGAAAAGTATGGTCGACCTTTAATAACCAATAAATCTGCTGCAGATTGCATATACTCATTTGTGATTGCCACCTTTGCCTTTCTAACTAACTCCAAAGCATACTGTAATGGATTTCGACAAAGCTCTCCTGCAGTGGTAACCACAGCTGGAAACGCAAATGCATTTCCGTAATACCCTGTTGGCACTGGAGAATGTAATATCCCACGTGTATTGACAATAAAATGCAAACGCACCTCATCTTCAGGGTCCATCTCAAGTGCTTTGATGCGGCATTTCCACAAACATGTTGTTAGAATCTCAAACATTGTACAATGACTCAAGTGTTCGGGCACAAACTTACTGATTGCAGACATCTCAGATGCGCCAAAATAGAAATGGCGTTCAACAACGTTATCATGAGTCTTGAATGGACAGATATGACCCGTATTTTTATCATACTCGTAATGTGTGCGTGTAGCGCGCGGGGGATCTCTGGCATTGAAAACTTCTCTTCTCCACACCGGCGGGATTGAGGGGACACACGCACCACGTGCCATTTCACATATTGCATTCAGAAACTGAGATACACCATACCCATCGGCCATTGTGTGGTTCCAACGAAGAGCAACGATGAATCCACCACATTTGAGTCGTGTCACCTAAAAGTATACCATGAAGTAGGGGCATGAAAACCAATGAACTTTATAACAAAGGTAACATTAAACTTATAAATGGTATCCCGAGTAGCCACTCACATCCAAACTACTTTTAGAATCACAAAACATTTCACAACTTAATGATTTTATCATCGGCCAAAACCTAATGTTTGTTCCTTTTCACATCTCAAAAAATATATTTTTTTTTCACACTATCACAAATACTGCCTTCATCTCCGAATAAATTAATTATTTGTGCGAAACATATGAGTTAAGGTAGTTAAAAAATACATTTTTGGACATCTTAAAAATAGTTGGAGGATAAAATATAAATGTTTTGTAGTTGAAAGATATATTACGCGTGTTTAACCTAAAAATACTAGGGGTCGTTCGTTTAATTTTTGTGAAAATAGACTTGAAATGCTATCAATTTAATTGTCCCCCATGAAATTTGAATTCCCTCAATTTATAAATATTTGAAACCTTTTGAGGAAAGAGAATTATTTTTTAATTCCTCATATGTCTTTTCAAAATATTTAAACGAAAGCATGAAATTAAAAATAACATGTTCTAATTTTGTAAGAATTCTAGGAGTTTTCTGTTATAAATCCATATATACTATTACATTTTAAAATTGGTGAATAGTACTAAAGGAAATCACAATAGCTGTTACCAAGTGAGCAATTTTCAATTTTGAAGCAAGCTAGTATACACTTCCCAATTGAAATTTTATTGATAATAGCTAATAACAGTTGTCAATAGTTTTACTTTTGTCACTAGGTTTTAACCTAGCATTGCTCGGGTCTTTGTCATTTTATTCATTTTAGGGGATCAAATGTAGGATATTTATATTTAGTTTAATTATTATTATTTTCTTTGTAAATTGATATCCTTCTAGTTTTTTTTTGTCAAAATTTCAAAAACCCAACTTGTTTATTTTGATTGCAAAAACTGAATTCAATTTGAAATATATTTTTATTCGGAAAGATATAAATTATACATATAAGTTTAATTAATTAGTTAATTATTTAATTTAGTGGTAAATGACACATGACACAAATTTGGAGAATTAGATTGTCAAGTGTTACTCAATTACATAGTCAATTGAAAAACAAATTTGACACCTGTCATATATTGAGGACATGACTCCTCTTTAATATATATATATATATATATATATTAGATTACTAATATTTTGTATAATGTAAACTGATTTGAACGAGTGGAAGAAAAAATATATTTTGTTTTCTTGTTAACTTAGCATAGAGTAGCGTCTGATTTCACACAAAAAAAAAACAAAAACAAAAAAAGAAAAAAGAAAAAAAAAAAAGAAAAAAAGAAAGAAGCATGGAGAAGTGTATATTTCTAAGATTTTGTGGGTATGTTTTCTGAAAAATATCACGAGACAAAATTCGTCCGCCCAAGGGTAATATCTAGTGGTTTAACGGCGTGTTGTATGTGTTAAGTGCAATCGTGTTCTATACGAAAGTGAGTTATTTTTATTTGCTTTATTACTTTAGATTTGTTTTTAGTTTTATTCAAGACGAGTAAAAGGTAAAAGTGGGGTTTGACACGTGCTCATAATGGTATATCACTACAAGAAAACGGGCTTTAGGAGACGACCCAAAAAGGCCCTCGCTTATACAATGACATAGGAGATGGCCCAATAATGACCCTTGCTTATGCAATTACATAGGAGACGGCTGAGGAGCCCGTCTCCTATAACCAACTATGAGACAGATTTTATTGGCCTGTCACCCATGTCCAGCTCATTCCGCTAAAACCAAACCCTAGACGACATTTCTCGGCTCCGCCATTCGTCCTCTAAAACCAAACCCTAGATCGTTCTAGTGTCTTCATCGCGTGAATGCAGAAGAAGAAGCAGTCAACAGTCACGAGGGTATATTATAGGAGACGGACTGAAATCCGTCTCTTATGAGGGTACTTATAGGAGACGGATTTAAATATGTCTCCTTTGAGTATTTAATATAGGAGACATGCTAAAAATTCGTCTCCTTAGTACATATTATAAGAGACCGCTTTAGATGGTCTCTTATGACTTTATGTTATAGGAGACAACCATTGACGGTCTCCTATGACGATATGTTATAGGAGACAACCATTGACGGTCTCCTATGACGATATGTTATAGAAGACCGGCAAAAGCGGTCTCCTAAGATAAGACCGTATCCTAAAGTCCATCATAGGAAACAGATCTTTAGGAGACGACTTTCTAGCTGTATAAGAGACCGAATTTGTCATAGGAGACGACTTTTGACCGTCTCCTAAAGTTAATTTTCTTGTAGTATATTATCCAGTGTCTTATTATTCACATTTACTTTATATTTCTCCCAGTTTAACTACTCTTGTTGTATAATTGTCATCTTTATTAGATTTGATGTGTTCTCTAGTACTTCAGTATTTTGCAGGCTGTTTACTCTTATTTTAGGTATTTTCGGATCAACTGGAGAAAGCCTTGTAGAATTCGGAAGATGAAGACTACAACACGGGTCGGGGTCAAGCCAAGTACAAACCGTGTCCTTACCGTTTTCGAGGATTTCGAATCTGTCAGCCTAACACAGTACACAACACAGTCTGCTTGACCAGTGTTCTCTACCGTGCCTGTCAAGGAAAAATTTCCTAATCTGCTTTGCATTCCTAGGTTAGTATTTAGGGTAAAATAGTTGTAGCCTCCTTGGACTTTATTTTATTTTGGAGTTGGCCCCTATACCTTAAATTTTCTTGTTTTAGTCTTTGGACTTTCATTTTGTATTATTTTGGCCCTTACAACCGGTTATAACCGCCACGTTAGCATTTTGTATTATTTTTCAATATATTTGCCACGTGGTACGTTATGATTGGTCAAAACTAAAAAAAATCTTAATTTATTTATTATTAAATAATTTTAATTATTGAAAATTTCCATTTTTTCATCTTCATCTTGAAGAAGAAAGAAGAAGAAGAAGGTGTGGCCGTGGCTTGTATGTTTCTCTCTTTGTTTTGCTATTTTAGAGTTTTGCCGGCGGTAATGGCTTCCTTTGGTGTAAATATGAATTTTTCGGCGATTTCATGAATTTTCAGGTGACTTCATGAATTTTCTGGCGAGGTCATGACTTTTTTCATCTTCTTCAACGTTGAGGAAGGCTTGTATCTTCTTCAACGGTGTAAATATGAATATTCCGGCGATTTCATGAATTTTGCGACGAGTTCATGAATTTTTCGGCAAGTTCATGAATTTTTCGGCGAGTTTATGAAGTTTCCGGCAAAATAATTAAATTTAATTATAATTTCTGAAAAAAATTAAAATTAAAATTTGTCAATCATATAGCGACACGTGGCAGTCATAACCGGTTATGAGGACCAAAATAAGAAAAGTTGGAAGTCCAAGGACTAAAACAAGAAAATTTAGGGTGCAGAGGCCAACTCCAAAATAAAGTAAAGTTCAAGAGGGCTACAACTATTTTACCATAGTATTTAAGCTTGTAAGTTCTTTAGTTTTATAGAGTCGGTTGAAGACACATTGAGAGCCTTTTTGCTATTAGGTCAGAATTGAAGAAGAAAAATATTTGTGAAGTTAAAGAAGATTGTCTACTACAAACCTTGTGTACCTTTCTCTTTACTCTATTGAATGAATTCTGTTTATTCAATATTATTGTTTAGTTATTATTGCAGGATGACATATAGCTAAACGACTTTTAATCTAAGGATGAAGAGTTTAGCCAATTGATAGAGTATAGTTAGGGTTTTGTATGTATGATCGTTATTAGTACTTTGATTGATATATAATTAATGATTGTTCCGAAGAGATTCAATCTCACTCTTAGGACAATTGAATTAGCCTCGAGAGAGATAGTTCATTGTCTCGACCAGTGTCAATCCGACACACTAGCTACTCGCTTAGAGATAGAGATTAATCTTAGTGTAAGGCTATAAGATTCATTATAATGGTTTGTCTCTGCTCTAAACCTTTTCCAAGGAATCCATTAAGTTTAGTTCAGAATGAGACTTGCACTCGCCTCGAGAGAGAGTTTGCATATCTCGTGTTGAATTTGTATATCCATAAATCATGCATGTAAAACCTAAACTCTGATTCAATTGGTGAACCCGAATTTCTTATATCTCAAGAGAGAGTTTGCATATCTCACATGGAATCACTTGCATATCCATAAATCATGCATGTAAAACCTGAGCTTTGATTCAATTGGTGAACCCGAATTTCTTAAGTTGCTTTTCTGATATTGTTTTCTTATATTGATTCGCCTACTTGATTGCACTGCTCTCATCTAAAATTATTTCACTTCTGAAAAATATTTTCACAAATAATTTCTAGAATTAAGGATTAGAGTTTAGAGTCTCTAGGTTAATATTGAATTGATCTTCTTTGTGGATGGAAAGCTCGTAGTTACTTTTAGTACACTCATTTTATTGCACATCACGCACCCTAAGACATGGGTTCCGCACGAAGCCTTCGTGTCTACCCTAAGTTATGGGTTGCGTCCGAAGGCATCGCGCACCCCTATGCCATGGGTCGCGCCTAAAGCAAACACGAGTTCATGGAGACACCGTGTTGGTTTTTAGGACATTTACCCTTTCTCTAGGGTAGTGTCCTAATAATTAATGGACACTAAAAGAAGTAGAACACTTGAATTAAATTACTATGGGAGTAAAACTTTTAATTTAAGGTGGAAATTCATAGTTGAAAGTCACCCAAATTGGTTATTTAATTGAGATTGTAATTATCTCATGTTTTGAGATGTATGTTAATTTGAGAATCTCACACTGGTTAAAAAGAAGATGTTAGTAGTGTTTAAATACACTTAAACTTTTAATACTATCAAAAAAGTATTATAGTGGCACAACGGGTCAGGCCCACACGCGCTCGCCTCGCCTCGGCACGGCACGGCCGGGCGGTCGGACCGAACCGGAACGGACTGGCTCAGGCGAAGGGTGATTTGGGTCGATGACTTTTATCTTTTTGGGCCGAAAACCATTGAGCTTTTTGATTTGGGTCAAAGTGACTCTTCACATTCT
>JAYMTK010004587.1:0-10987 GCA_036897405.1 Pelargonium myrrhifolium | reverse complement strand
AACTTACCGAAAATCTGATGTGGCTCCTAGGTGGAGCTACTTACCAGCCCATATAGGCCAAACAAACAAGCACCAAGAATGGTATAGCTGCCTATCTCCAAGTGACACGAATTCGTATTTCCTTTTAAGACAAAAACATTTGTCCACATCAATGTGATTACTACATGAAAGCATTTATCCAATAATATTGTGGAGATACCCTGTAGTTAGCAATTAACTAATTAACCTCACAACCCATTAAATCACACATCTGAATGATATTTAACTAACAGTAACAATTTTTAAGCAGTTAATTTCACTGATATAGCAAAGAAGAAACAAATTGAACTCATACCTCAAAAAGAGTACTGTAGGGCCAATCCCATCCCCTGCCAATAACACTAAAAGCCATGGACTCTGATAAGGTCTTGTGATCAATTGCCATATGTTGCAGGGTAGTTATTTCTTGTTTTTTGATCCATAGCCTAACCAGAACCTGGCACCACCACCTCCATTGCATCCTCATCCACTTCTGCTGCAACTACAATAAGCTTAGCCTCTTCTGACCTTTGGCTCAGCTCAGCTCAGCTAGCTTGTGGTCCCGTCCCTTTACGCTTTATTTAGATGATTTGCAGTGGCAGTACGTTTCTCTTTTTGAATCTAACTACTTCTGTTACTAAAAATAATTAGAGGTACGTAGTTACGTACTTGTAGAAATGACCTAAAACAGTGAATATGCAACTCACTACAAACATTCCCTCCCAATGATTGTAAGTCTAGTGATTTCCTTAACTACATTAGTTGGTCCTCACTTGGCATCCAACTAAGTCTCCAAGTGCACAACCAATGAATCTTTTTGTCATGTTACGCTGCTTTACGGTATTTTGGGTAGAGTTTGAAATTTGGACCCGAATCTACATACACAAGAAATTTGATTCGATCACTTTTTGGTGCGCACAATTTATATTTTAAAATTGACATGCAACTCGAAATTCAAATGAATCTGGACCTTTTCGAATTAGATACGCGTTTGGCTTTATCAACATGTAAGAGATTTAATATTACACGAAACTCGGAAGTGCCACATTTGCTCTCCATCATGCTTATCTAACAAGTTTTACACACATTTTTCAATTGTTAGCTTAATTTTCTAGTGCTGAACGCACATGTATTTGTATCATTAGCAATCTAAACTATAATTAAGATTTGTCGAACTCCTTTCAAATTTCTCTTTTTGGATTAACTTTCACAACTAAAATATTCACAATCAATAACAACAAGTCACACTATATAAAAGTTATATTAAGTGAACTTAGACTATTTATCAAATCAAACAAAAATACATGTATGACTCTTAAAAAAATTCAAATAATATATGTACATGTGTCTAATAATCACATGCCCAACCCCTTTGTGGAATAACAAAAGGGTTATATATGTGCAAAAATAATAAATGACTATCCAATAATTATTAAATTTTTCTTGAAATTAATAGCAAAATAGAAATGGTTTTGATGGTTTGTCTTCATGCACAACCTCCCATCAACCAACTTATATGCAATGTGGGTCCTCTAATCTCCCTATTTATACCAACTGTGCTTCCATACTCCATACTACACTACTCCCAACTCCACACTACATATACCCATACCTCTCCCCTGCCTCAATACAATATACTCTGTTTTTGAGTTCATTTTACAAACTCATTCAGAATCTATGGCTCCTCTTATTCTATTTGTTTTTGTTGCTCTTTTGATTCCATTTACAGGCAATGCCCAGGGAAGTCCACCATCACCAGGCTACAACCCAAGCTCCAAATTCAGATCTTTAGGGTTTGATCAAGCCTACAGAAACCTCTGGGGTCCAAAGCACCAGAGAGTAGAGCAAGGCTCCTTAACCGTCTGGCTCGACTCCTCCTCCGGCAGTGGCTTCAAGTCGCTCCACCCCTATCGCAACGGCTACTTCGGAGCCTCCATCAAGCTCCAATCTGGCTACACTGCCGGTGTCATCACTTCCCTATACGTACGTTTGTTTAGTGTTTGAGTCTCCGTGCTTGTACGCTTGCTGATTAAAAAAAAAAAAGTTTGTTTGGTTTTCTTGAAATTGTATTGGGATTGTGATCATGGCAGCTATCGAACAACGAAGACCACCCGGGGAACCACGACGAGATCGACATCGAGTTTTTGGGCACAACTCCGGGCAAGCCTTACACTCTCCAGACCAACGTCTACATCAGAGGAAGCGGAGACCGAAACATCATCGGACGGGAGATCAAGTACCATCTCTGGTTTGATCCTACTCAGGATTTCCACAACTATGCTATTCAATGGACCCCCAGTGAGATCATGTTAGTACTGTTCATTTTTGTTCATTATGGTCACACTTTTTGAGCAGCCTAACAGAGACACCAGAGTCGCTGATCATGTGGAAATGCGTTTTCAGCTGGACCATCCAATAGACCAAACACATTAATTGATTACTATAAGTATTTAATTGTAGACTACATTACACATGTCATGTAAATTTGATTATTTTTTTCCTAACCTGTGTTGTGTTTGTGTATAGATTCTTTGTGGACGATGTGCCCATTAGGAGGTACCCGAGAAAGAGCGACGCGCCCTTTCCAATGAGAACAATGTATGTGTACGGCTCAATTTGGGATGCTTCCTCATGGGCCACCGAGGATGGAAAATACAAAGCCAATTACCAATACCAACCTTTTGTCGGCCAATACAAGAATTTCAAAGTGGGCGGGTGCACCTCCGACGCCCCGGCTTCCTGCCGCCCGCCCTCCGTCTCTCCCTCCGGCTCCGGCGGCCTCAGCCGCCAGCAATCGGCCGCCCTGAATTGGGTGCAGAGTTACTATTTGGTGTACAACTATTGCCATGATCCGAAAAGAGACCGCAGCCAAATACCCGAATGTTAAATTCGGTTACTGTATGCATCTACTAATACAATTTGTGTCGTGTCGTGTTGGTGTTGTTTGGGTTGGAGCTGATTTGGGAGGAGGAACTGAACTGCCTTGAGATGGGGCCCAGTTGGTGAGAGTGAGTGAATAGGTGCACAATTGGAGCAGAGATGCGTCCAAGGCAAAAAGCCTCCGAAGCAGCAAAAGCTTTATATTTTCTGAATAAAAAAGATTTGATAAATGTGTAATTTAAATTTACGTGAGTGAGAGTGTGTAATTGTGTAGTCATGAAATTTGGCATTATTGTCCCTATAAAGGGAGTAAAGATAATTAATAAAGAAAAAGGTGGAGATTTATAGTTGAATTTGGTTGTAGTTGTCCTGTTATTAAGATTGGACCACGAGTGTCCTACATAGCGCAAGACAAAGACAGCAAAAGCAGACAATTATTGTAGATGCGAGCAGAGAAGAACACCTGTGAAATGTGCATAGGACCATTTGTGGTTACTTGGCATATTTGTGTCAACCTCAATCGGCTTAATTCGGAGAGAATCAAAATCAGAAAATAAAAAGGACAGTTGTGTAGCCACTTCTACTGATGAGCAAAAGCCATTTTCCCAGCAAAACAAACTCGCGGGATCAACAAATTAATTACGGAGTAAAATTTATCATCTGATGCAATCTGCAGATACTGGAACAAATTATTAAGCAAACGTTTATGATGATGTTCTAACTGCATAAAACGATGATAAAAGCTAGTGCATCTTTTTAACTAATTTAATCTCGCGGCCCTGTTGCCTGGTATTGTATAATGTATAGTTCAGTTTAACATTATCAAGATTTTTAAGTGTCAAGTAGGCCCAACATATTGTGTATATATAAGAAAAGGGCCTCCTCATATTTTTGGCCCTTTTGGCATACTCTTTTTTTTAAAAATTTTTTTTTATAGTTTTTTTTTTTTTTTTTGAACGGACATTATGTTATTTTTGGCTTAATCCAAGCCAAGTCAATCATAACACAACACATCATTAAAATATAAAACATATCTACCCTAATGAATTTATGGGAGCAAAGATCCCCCTGTTTTCCATAATTTTATTGTGTAGTCACCATATTATTAGTGGCTTAGAATCTATGCTATATTGTTTGCATTGGGATCCTAATAATCTATTCTTTATAGTTTGCCATTAATCCTTCTTATTTTGTTAAATTATAAATTAGATAGTATTGTATATTTATTTTTCTATCTTTACACACATGATACGTAACAAAAGTAAGAGATACTAATGAACTCATTATGAACATTATTGATAATTCATGTGTAACTAACTTTCTACAAATGAAAGAACAAGACTTTTATTTTCTGACAAAAATGCAAATGACACATAATACTTATTTTGATACAAATGAAGTATTATTGCAATTATGTTAGAAACGATAGTAATAAAGTCAGAATTTATCTATAACATTAAATAAATATATTTTTACCGGTGGTGGTGAGATTGTATATCATAAGAATTAGTATTGAGACAGAACTTTCCATTCCAAATACACAGACTATTCCACAAAATAGTCTTCTACATTGATGCAGAATATTTGGGATAATGATTCATTCCTACTTCTGTAAATTAATGGTTTGCCCAAAAGCTCTAGAATACAAGGTGGGAATGTTTTGGATTTCTGAGCAAGCCTAAATGTTTAACTCCTCAAAGATGGATACATCATCTGCAAACAACAAGTAGCTAATGCGAGAACCAATTCTGCTAACCCTAATACCCTCTAGAGTTCCATTTCTCTCTGTTGCCTCAAAAAGTCCTATCAGCCCTTCTGAGCATAGAAGGAACAGGTACGGGGATATAGGATCTCCCTGTCGGAGTCCATTATTTTTTTAAGGAAAGCCCAATTCACCATCTCATATGCTTTATTGATGTACTAATTTTAAAGCGCCCTTAATAAGTTTTTCTTTTTTAGTGTCCTGAATATTCTTACTGCCTCATTAGCCAAGATAACATTATCATGTATACTTCAACCTAGGATAAAGGCATTTGGTGATGGGTAAAGATAGTGGGAAGAACTACTCGCATTCTATTGACTAGCACCTTCGCCCCTATCTTATATAATACGTTACAGAGACTAGCAGGTATGTATTCGGAGTCGTTTTTGGGATAAAAACTATTGTCGTTTGATAAGTAGTCGTGTTAACAATGGTAGAATATTGGAAGTTTTGAATATGGTTGGAAAAGTCAATCTCCAACCTCAACAAATCATATTTCCAATTCACAATAAATCTTGTTTGGCCAAATAATTCACGCGAAATTTATTTAAAGGGTCATCATCGCATGGGTCAACGAATATAAATAAATCAATTTCCATGAGGATGATGGTGTTGGTTCCAACAATCAAGATTCTAGATTGGATAATTTATCTTCTTTGCTTGGTGTTAATAAATGTTATATATGCATATGTGATGGATCTTTCAGTGATGGAAAAGCAGGTGTCTAGGTGTATGATCAGTTTGACAAGTTAGTAGCCAAATGTTGCAAACCGGTCATGGCGGCTAATTCGTATCATGCAAAACTTTTAGCTATTGTTTAAGTGCTTTCCTTTATTAAATATTGGGATATATCCTATTGTGGAATCGCATGTGATTCTTTATCTATATGGAGGGATTTCAATCAGCGAATTTTTAAGCATTGGGAGGCTTGGAGCTGCGAAGAAGATATCGAAGGTCTATGTAGTTCGGTGTCGGTCGCTTTTTGTTAATAGATATCTAGATCGGTCACTATAAGTGCTCATAATCGAGCTAATTTAGGAAGGAGTGGTTTATCTAAGGCTTAGACCTTTATTGAACAGTAATGTTTGTAGTTTCTTATTTATTTATGATACGGTACTGTTCTTCAAAAAAAAAAACGAATATAAATAAATGGAAAGCCCACAACGTGTGGAATATCTTAAGAACGCATTTAATAACGCATGCAATGCAAGGGTCAAACATTTCTGCTACTATTTATTGGGCCACTCACAAAAGAGCCCAGCTCAGCCCAGCCCACAATCAATTCTATAAGCCGGGGCTGAGCTGTCTAGACGGTGTCATGTTGTGTGTTGTACCGTTTTGTCTGGTATCGCATACCCGTGAGTAGTGACCATTGACTGTCTCTCTCTCTCTCTGACACCATCACACTACATTTATTTAACATTTTCATTATTTTTTATTTAAAGCTCTGACACTTCTCACCTGTCTCTGCTCTCTCTTTTATTTCAAAACCCTCTCTCTCTCACAGCTCTACTGTACTGGGTGCCCCGTATCCTGCGCCATTTCAAAACCACAAAAAGCTCGTATAAAAAAACAACATAAAGTAGGAGCATCAGATCAGAATCACACCCTTTTGCCATTCCCTCGCATCATATGCTTCTTTGCTCTATAACATTGCATTTATCCTTGAAATCACATCCTAATTATAAAAATTGCACCTTTAAAGCACACTCACAACTCCTAATTGTATTTATTACTACTAGATTAATCAAAGAAACAGAGAACAAATTCATTTTGTGTTATATCCAATATCTATTCCGTTTATGTACAGTACACAGAAGAGAGCAATGAGAGAATTATTACTTCCGGCCAGAACCTCCCACCAAACCAATTAAACCTCGCCATCTCAGCAAAACAATCAATGGGCCCACCCCAACTTCAAAAATTCCATTCCTTTTACACTACATATGGGCCCATTTCAACTCCAACCCAATCCAGCTGTGCTCCATTATTCTCATCCACGTTGGGAAAAGCTGCTCGATTAGGAATACATGTAAAACCATTCCTAAACCCATTACGTGTCAACCACCAATTGGCCCGAAACCCTCTCTCTCCTGCGTGACCTGTCAAGTCTCTCAGCCAGCGCGGACAATACCTGCCACGTGGCGTCCCCTTCCTGGACCCTATCGTTGAAAAGCAGGGCCCTCCGAACAGACGGGTCCCGCAAGTTCTTCTGAATGGCTGTGAGGTTGGTTTCCGCCACGTGTTCAAGAATCATTCCCAACTTCGCCACGTCCTTCTCCGCCACCGTAATGGATATGTTCGACCACGGAACCGCCGCCGGGAACGGCAACCGAATCCCGTCGGCGATAATAACCGGTACGCAACCCAAAGCCACTGATTCAACGAGCCTCGGACTCCACGGAGCCCACCCCAACGGGCACAAGCAGAACACCGAGCGAGCAATCTCCGACTGGTATCCGGCGAATCTGTTCCTCTTCAGGTAGAACCGCCGGTCATCGCCGAAATTCCGCCAAATCACCGTCCGAACGCGCCTGGAGTTAAACGGATAAATTTGTAAATATCTCAAATGGGTGGAATAACAGATAATTATTTGATTGGAGACGGAAATTACTTGCTGTAAAATCTTCCGCTGATGTTCTTGGGATGAACCTCCATTTTCCCCCTGAAAAACGCCCAAATGTCCCGCCGTGCATTAGCCGGAGTTGCGGCGACGGTGGCCGCTAAGCTCGCCGGAGAAATATAAGGCGGTATGACCACATTCTCAACCGCTTGACATGGGTGATCGTAATTGACTCCAAATGTCTGCAACACAATCGATTTCCTCAGAAACTCCGGTATCCCATCAGCAATGGCTCTGTCCTCCTTCAAAAACCGAAAACACATCACGAATCAGAAAAACTGCACCACATAAAAATCGAAACTTTATAATGAAAAGATCAGAAGACGGTATTTTAAACCTCACCATGGTGTGAAAACAAGCTCCGAAGTCGTGAGATGCTACAAAGACGTGGTCCGAGCCCTGGCTCCGGTTCCAAAATGGGAAGTCGGAGGAGATTAGCTCGATGGCGGAGGAGATAAGAGAGCGAGCGTGACCAATGGCAGGGAAGCCATTAACGGTGCTGAAGTTGCAGGACACATAAACGGGGACGAAGAAGAAATCTGCTTCGTAGGGATCGAACGTCCGTACATCGCTGTTCAAGAGGGCTCTGTGGATGGCTACTTCCGAAGCAAACAAATGGTTGCTGCATCTCTCGTTCGAAAGCCATCTCGTGTTGTATCTCGGCGGCAACTCATACACATACACCTTCAAATCCTTCAATGCCCCTAAAAAAGATGTAACCAAAACGAAAAAACTCAGAACAATGTTGAGAGATCAAGCATTGGTTATCACAAATTGTTTTTTTTTTTTTTTTTAAAAAGAAAAAAAATCTTACCTTGAGTAGCTTTGGGTTGTTTCAAAGCAGTGGCCTTGATGGATTCGAAGAGGGCACGAGAGACCAGAGAGGATTTTGAGAAATGGGTTTTTGGGAGAGAAGTGGGTTTTGGTAATGGTGGGTTGTTGTTGTTGTTGCTGATGAGGTAGGAGCTGAAGAAATAGAGAGTTAGAGAAACCCAGAGAAGCCATTTGTAATATCTGAAAAAGAGGCTCTTTTCTTGAGGCCTTCCATGTTTGGTCTGCAACAGCCTCATCCTCACATAGAACAACCCTCTGTTCTTGGAGGGTCTTTTAATCTCCAACATGATCTCATTTAATATATATCAAGAAAAGAAATTAGCAGGTGAGATGGGGCTTTCATTTCTTGGTGTGGCTCTGAAGTGGAGACGAAGGAACAAGGAATTGAAGGTATTGGTTTGTTGGGAGTTCGTTTTTGCACCAACAACAAAAGAAACATAAAATAGAAATGGCCCTCTTGATGGGAACTTCGGATCAGTGTCTTTGCTATCTTATGTTTTTGTTTTCTATTGGGGTTTGGTTGAGATGTTGAGTCCTTGAGCTCTCATAAAAAAAAAATAATAATAATAAATTTAATAATAGGAGACGTCACAGTTGCAGAGGAAAGGACAGAGACGGTGAGGTTTCGGCATGGTCACATGGTGGTGGAGCAGAATGAAACTCGGCGATGGTCTCGGTTTTAAACTCTTGAATGACGATAATACCCTCAACCTTTGACCTTAAAATAGGCTTCTTGAGTGTACTTTCCGGTAAAACCAACTGGATTATCTTATGTTTGAACTTCCAATTATCTGATCGGTGATAAGGCAAAATCTTAAATGTCGATCTTTAATCAATGCAACATGATATTCCACGTTTGTTTTGTTTGATTGGGTTTCAATGTACTAGTAGGCCTACCCTATTTGCTGACCGTAGATTTTAGTACTATTTTAGAGTTTTACATTATTTGGACGGTCTAGATTGATTTCTACTCTGAAGATGTTGAAAACTCGCCGCCGTTTGTTTCCTGAGGTGAAGGGAAGGGTAAAAAGATGGAAAACAAAATGTGGGGAAAAGGGTTGGTGGTAAATGGTAAGGTCCTTCAATTCTCATAAAAACGCAATAAATTGTGAGAAAGACTTCAAAAAGAATGCCCAATATTTAGTCACTTCATTAAATAACAAATCAATGTTAATTAGAAAACAGGAGATACATTGAAACACTAATTAAGTTAAAAATCTTTTTTATTAGTGTGAAATTAAGTTGAGCAATGATGGCTAGGATCCGCATCTTTAAATTTTAAAATAAGATATTGAGTAGCTGCATTTGATGGTTAGTTTATTTAGTTGATTCGATGCCAATTAGAGTACTATAAGCAACAACAATTTGACACAAGACTTTGTGTTTATGACATTGACAACCGTATCCAGCCCACCCAAACCAGAATAAGCACAACTTTTTCCCAAAATTTACTTGGTTTTACATGTGCTATATTTTAGTATGTAATTTCGCATGAATGTCAACAATAATTTTTCAATTATTTTTTATTTAATGTTTATAGTTTTTTTAAAGTAAGTTTACGTGTGTTTAAAAATCAGTATTTTATTTGAAATATGAATTTGAATTTAAATTTAAATCAAATATAATATCATTTAAAACATGTGATTTCAGACCAATTTCTTCAACAACAAAAAAAAAACATGTGATTTCAAATGACAATTATTATCTTGTTATTTGAAATTTTATAGTTTTTTCAACATTATATTTGTATTTGAAATGTAATATTTCAAACGACGAATTTCAGATCAAATTCGTGCTTTCAAACGTAACTTATAGTGTATAATTGTCATGAAGTGTTCATAATTCTTGCTTATCTAATGAACACTTTTTTGGTGTAAAATTCTTATTTTTTTTTATGAGTTTATGCTTACATGCTACAAAAATAATGAACTCAATTTATGAAGTAATTTAATATTTTTCCTGAATCCAAGTAAGACATTCTATGAATTCAATGCTTTTCATTTTGACTTTATTGGTTACATAGCGTGGATCTAGATTGCTTCAACGTAATTGTGAGATCTCAAACTAATTTTCTTATTATTTTAGCCGATATATTATATAGTCTTAGCTTGTAACAGATAGTTATGTATCTTCAAAAAAAATTTGTGAATATCATCATGTTATAATATTTACTCATGCAAGATCGTGTATATGTAAAATGGTAGAGAGGAATATTATTGTGTGGAGAAGAAGCAAGGTTAATGAATATGGTATGGTGTGGGAGTGGAGTGGGTGCGTGTTAATGAATATGATGGACACAAGTAGTCTCGTGCAAGCCAACAAGTGCAGTGGAGTGGCTTCATGTTTTCATCTCCAACATTAATACCACAATATGATATATAGTAGTACAAGATAAGACCACTAAAACTTATCCCATATACTACTATGATATACCTTAATTTCCACTCCGGTCTTTTATATGCTATTAAAAGTCCTCTGTTATATATATTGTCTCTATAAATACCTATCCTTGAGTCATACATAATGATATTTACCAACCATTTACTAACACTATTAGTAGCATACTTCAAATATAAATTTCATAAACAAAATAATCATTCAACTTTTCAACTCTCTTATGTCACTCCGCCCAATTAATTAAATGTTTTAATTTATCTTTCCGCAACATCTAGATGGGAACACATGAGTTAAGCCTAATTTAAGAAGTTAATAGTTAATTAGTAGTAGAGGAAAATTGGACCAAGTAAAATAAAAAAAATTACAAACACACCATTAAAATAAGAAAAAAGTATCCAATTAGTCCCTGTACTATCCAAATTGTATGGAAATAGTCCTTGTACTTCACTTTGATAAAATTTGGTCCCTGTACT
>JAYMTK010004586.1:0-10987 GCA_036897405.1 Pelargonium myrrhifolium | reverse complement strand
CAGTTTGTGACGAAAAAATTTCCGTCACAGATTTCCGTCACAGTTCATAACTTTTTTTGTAGTGTATTATTCTTTTTCAGTTGCTTTCTACGGACTTAAATCTTTAATAAATATTCGCAGTTCCCATAAAAAATAATATTAATATATATATTTTTTTTGATGGAAAAAAATAATATTAATATTTGATCGTGTGGTGATAAAAAAAAAATAAGGCATAAAGAAATTGACATTGATCAACACTTTTTAAAAGATAATTAGTAAGGCAAGATCTACACTTTGCCCATCCTTCCCATATTGTCCATGATACTTCATCAATTGAAACATGACATATAATATATATGATTTTTGGTTAAGCATATCAATGGTACATCTCTTCCATGTTTATACATTATAGTTTGGTTAACTAATAATTTTTCTTTTGGCACCATTTTATCCATTTTAGAATAATCGTCATTGTCATTTTTAACGAGTATTTGAGTGCATAAGAGAAAAAATCAGTCATAACCAACTATATTGCGACGCAAAAAGTATTACTCAACAAAGCTTTAGCTTGCCAAGTAATTAATTCGAGCATGCAAATTCAATTTTTTTTCTTCATTCGGTATGACGATGTGTCTTATTTATTTCGAAAGTTGAAAATTTATTATTTAAGATATCCTTTTATAATCTCTATCATTTATTTATTTATTTATTTTTTGCATACATAAAAGGCTGAAATTAAGACATTTACTTAGCAATGGAATTAATTTGATCTTCCTAACTTTTTTTTGTATTTTTTTGAAGAGATCTCCATAAAAAATATTAATTGAAATTCAAAATAAAATAATATGATGTACAATAGGTTGGGCTCACCAGCCAATTGGGCTTTAACAAAAAGGACATGAATGAAATCACATTAAGGCCCAAGTTAGTAAATTCATTTCGGCCCAATTACGGGCCCAAATAACTCATTTTTTAATTATATAATTTTTCTTCTTCTATTTATTCTCTTGTGAAGTGTAACTTTTTAATTTCTATTACTCATATTACCAATCCAATCTCAAGTTAAAACAAGTTAATATCTTAATATCGATTAGGAAAGTTGAAAGCACATTTGTACGTAAGAGTTTTATTTGAGTTCATTAAATTTGATGTGATATGGACTTAATGCGTCATTTTGACGTTAGAATGTATTAAATAATGCAGTATTTACGGAATCAACTATAAGCAAGAAAGTTGAATTGACTTTCAAAGTAGTGATTTTAGGTTAAGTTTCAGCCCTTAAGACTTTGATGACATAATGGAATATGCAACATTAAACGTGGCGAAGATGATGTCGTAGTGGGTCATGCTTACATCATGATAATGTCATGTGGACCCGAATAATGTGGCAATGATGTCGTAACGACATGGCGGAAATGATGACATGAAAATGGTGCAGTGATGTCAATCCTACAAGAATCCTCGAGAAAAGTCTTGTAACGGAAAATTTCTAAGAATGAGTTTTGGAGGTTACCAGTTATATACATCTCACTTTTAGAGATCCACAAAATGTTTACATAATGTGCTAACAACAAGGCATTTTATACTTCAAGAATGGTGGATTACCTTGAGGTGTGATCCTCTTAATCCGTACCTTAAAAAAAATGCATTGTTTATCTTAACTTCGCACAAATACATAAAAGTCTTTCGGATAAACTCAATTCAGGACCAAACTCATAGCTTGGAGATGATAATTGGTTTGAGTCGTGTGGATCCCACATAGCCCACAAGAAGAAGCTTGAGTTTGCATGAGGATGAGTGGCTAAGTGACAAGTGGGGTTGGACCTCCTAATAGGGAGTTTTCACGGCCATTGCGAGATCCTCGATGCATTTAAAAGTCTGTGGTAAAAATACAAATGAGAATCAACCTTTCCGCGCATGTGATCTGACTCCCACGACGGGGTGTGCTTGTTGGGAGTCTCGAAAAACGTTTATATAAATAAAAGTCTTAATTACAAAGGAAAATGATCCAATTTAGTCACTGAACTATCCGTTTTATTCCAAAATAGTTCCTGAACTTTATTTTGTTCCGTCACAGTCTTCTTATCTTTGTTTTGTTCCGTAATAGTCCCTACCGTTAAAAACCCTAACTGATTCCGTCAAAACTAACTAACATTGTTAAAAATAAAAATAAAAACAGTTAGAAAATATGATTTTACACTTTTACCCTTTATAATTTCAATGTTTTGCATCTCAACCATCTTCTTCCTCTAGTTGAAGCTCCACCACAGAAGCCACCGTCAGAGCCATCGCCGGAGCACAGCAGTCTCGAGATCAATTGTTGGTTTCGCTGTGGACACATGCATGTATTATTTTGCTGTGGAAGCCATGGATTGGGATAAGAAGAAGAAGAAGCTTTATGAAGCCAAGGTGTGGTACAAGCCATGGATGAATTTCAAGGAGTTGAAGGAGTTCAAGCCCTTTAATTTGCTTGATTACCTGGAATTGAATTTTGGCAAATTTGCATTTATATGTTACAACCATTGATTTGTTTTCTAACGATCATTGATTTGTTACAACAAAATATTGAAATTATAAAGGGTAAAAGTGTGAAATCATATGTTTTTAACTGTTTTTATTTTTATTTTTAATGGTGTTGGTTAGTTTTGACGGAATCAGTTAGGGTTTTTAACGGTAGGGACTATTACGGAACAAAACAAAAATAAGAGGACTATGACGGAACAAAATGAATTCAGGAATTATTTTAAAATAAAACAGATAGTTCAGGGACTAAATTAGATCATTTTCCAATTATAAAAATGAGCGAGATGATAGTGGACACATGTATTGCAACCTCGTGCCACACCTGTTGGCGGCCCAAAAGCTTTAACTCATGATTTCAGTTTTTTTCGCGACTGTTCTATCTTCAATTTGATTTGGTATTCGTCCATCTTATCTTCTACTTGACAAACTTTTCATTACATAATGCAATAAAAATTTCACTAATTCAACTCAAAATAGAAATTTCTAAAAGTCGAAAGACCCTTGGTTCACGTCTTAGCTTTTCAGCAAACAAAATGTATATACATCAATATATTTTCACTCTCATCTTTTCATATCTCACACTTGATCAAATAATAAACATTATTACCTAAATTAGCAGTTTTCAATTTAAACTGATAAACATTTCCACAAAAACAATATACCAACATCGGTCAATTCCAATTTTTTAAATCATACGACGACAAATCCATCAATTAAAAATAAAATATCTATGGTCCATTTCTCGTTGATCATTTGTCACAAAAAAACCTGAAATTATTGTAAGTCTCAAGTTTCAATTTAAAAAAATAAAAATAAAACAATAAGTATTTGCCACGTGTTATCCTAGATGGCAAAAAAAGAGACACGTTGCCTATAACTGTGCCCCAAAAGGACCAATCCAGCGAGAGAGGCTGTGACCAACCCCGAAAAGGTACAGACAAGTGAGGGGCCCACCACGAAGAAACACTTACGTGGCAAAATGGGAAGACTAGAAATTTTGCGGGTGAGATTCCAGAAAGGCGGTGGGGCTGTCATTTTAGCAAGTTGCCACCAACCAAAACGCAAGTGCATAGCGCAATCCTGCGGCCGCACAACAGCCTCTCATTCTTCATTCTCAATCTGACAACTGTCCCCTCCACATATGTAACTACTAGCTCAATACTTTGCCCCTATGTGGTCATTTATTTACCATATCACCCTTGCCATTTTATATTTTGTGGTTCACCACTCTCAAATCTCAATATTGTACACAAGAGGTAAAAATTTCATGGTTATTTTTACAAAAACAATAATTTAGTAGCTTTTTAAACCTCATAAACTTTTTGTTGGTTTAAACCTGACTCGTAAGTAGCAAAACAAGTTAGGACTGGCAAAAAGTAGAATAGTCACTTGTAAGCACAATGTGTTTTTAGCATGAGGTGATAACGTCAGATAGTAATGAGCGGGTCAAATTGTATGATGAAATTACTTATTGAGCTCAAATGTAATACAAACACTTGTGAAATTTAAGCACATATTAATAGGCGTCTTTAAGGAACTACAAATTGTGGAACAATAATCGTTGTCTCTGTCTGGCGCCTTTAAATATCCACATTTTGTCATGTCACCATCAAGTCGTCTTCTTAGGTTACTAGGACATTATTTGAAGTGGTAGGCGCTTTTTGGGACTCCTCTCTACCCTGCAATATTTAAAGGTGCGCGGGAGATCTCAATCTCACCTGGTACATGTGGCTGGCGCACCTAGAAGTGTAGAATTGAAGCACTCAAAGGGGTCGCGAAGTGGGTCCTGCGTCACTAAAAACCAACCACACGATATTATTAGACGAAGTTGTTGATCTGTAAGTATAAATAGCCCCTCATTTGCTAAGATATAATGGTCGAAATTTCTCAAAATAGTTTCTTACTTGAACGTCGAAGGCGACTTCTCGGGGATATACATCTGTCTCCACTTAAGACTAGAGTTGATTGTTCATGCGTCGTGTTGAATATTACCGTTTATTGCACAATCACACACGAACATGACACATTAAGTATTAATCATGCTGAACAATTAAGCACGAACACAACATACTGACGAATACAAAACATATTTACTAAACAAGTTGTGTTGACATCACACAACACATTTGACACAACTCTACTCCAAAGAATTACTGAACACACCGAATAGTAAAAAGACGGAAAATACACTACAGTACGTCAATAATTTGGGTCAAAAAACTTCAGTGGCATTTTCGCAAAATACAAGTAGACTCCGGGCATTTAATGCAAAAAATCACGAGTGTTCCTTAAATTACCAAAATGGGCCCCCAAGAACACAAGATGTGGTCTTCGTGCATTTAACCTCCTCGTCCAACGCCTTGTCTCTCCGTCCTCCACCTATTTTCCTCCTCATTTTCTCTCGCTTTCTCGCTTGCCAAACACCCCCATCCCTTTCCTCTCCACGTCCCTCACTCCTCCCTTTCCATGGCGGCCGGACTCTCCTCCACCCCGACCCGCCTCCTCCTCCCCCGACCCAACCCTTCCTCGCCGTTCTTCGCGCACTCGATTCGTGTTACAGGCTTGAATGGTCTCAATAATCACAATAATCTCCGGTTTCGGAGGAAACCGAGCTTCACGGTCTGTTTCGTGCTGGAGGAGAAGAAACAGAGCGCGCAGATGGAGGTTGAGAATCTGATTGTGGACGGCTCCGATGAGCTGGAGAGACAGATCGCGGCGGCGAGAGGGGCGGAGAGGCGGGCCAAGAAGAAATCGGAGAGGTTCACTTACTTAATCGCCGCCGTGATGTCCAGCCTCGGCATCACTTCTATGGCGGTTATGGCTGTGTACTACAGATTTTCTTGGCAAATGGAGGTACAAAAATACAAATCTCTCTCTGTTTTTGTCTAATTTTGTTTAAGCGCGAAAATCAAAATTGAAGAGATTGTGTTGTTAGGGTGGAGATGTTCCGGTGACTGAAATGTTCGGTACATTTGCTTTGTCAGTTGGAGCTGCTGTGAGTCTCGTTTCGTTTCGTTTCGCATTTCTCTCATTTTTCGAAGATTTTTGTTTTTGAATCGGAACTGAAATCGAATTGTGTATTTACTTATTTTGAATTCTCAGGTGGGAATGGAGTTTTGGGCGAGATGGGCTCACAAAGCTCTATGGCACGCTTCGTTATGGCATATGCACGAGGTCTGATACTCTGTTTCTGTAATTCTGTCTTGTTGCATTTTCTTCCATTTTCCCACCAACCAAACAGAGAATATAGTCCAAATTTTCAGCGATTGATTCAATTTTGGTTTCGTTTCAGTCTCATCATAAACCCAGAGAAGGTCCGTTCGAGCTCAACGACATTTTCGCCATCATCAACGCTGTTCCGGCCATAGCTCTGCTCAACTACGGCTTCTTCCACAAAGGCATCATCCCCGGTCTCTGCTTCGGTGCCGTAAGTCCCAAACTTCAAGCCTTCGTTAGAGTTTGGGTTGAATTCGAGTTCGTTTTTTGTTCGGGTTGAAAATGTCTAATCCAAACCCGACCTGAAATTGGTGCGAGTTTGTTCGGATTACGGACTTACGAGTTTAGGGTCCAATCGGATTTTACTAGCAAAATATGCGAGTTAAGAGTTTGTCTAACCCGACATGCGAATGACCAACCCAATAGTAGCCGGGTTTCGAAAAGTTGGGAGTTCGAGTTCAAATTAGCAACTCTAACTATTATTGATGGTCTAGTCAATTTGAGTGAACTTTAGAAGGATAAGACGGGTCCAGCTCGGATTTCATGTGCCAAATGCGCTTTATTTGACCTTTTTTATTCGACCTTGCAAGTCGGGAAGTTCAACTTCAAATTAGCAGCTCTAACTACTATTAACGGTCTAATCAACTTGAATGAACTTTAGAAGGATAAGACATGTTAAAGCGCTTTTATTTGACCTCGAAAAAATTTAGAATTGAATTTCAGGTGTCATAGATAGAATCCGCAATTAACGGTTTAATCGAATTTTGTGAACTTTTTCAAAAATAAGTTAGTATTTGGACGAAATTGCCCTCGAGGTGGAGATCTAATTACGAATTTGCCATTGACATCAGGGACTTGGCATTACGGTGTTTGGGATGGCCTACATGTTCGTCCACGACGGTCTGGTGCACAAGAGATTCCCGGTGGGACCCATAGCCAACGTGCCGTATCTCAGAAAAGTTGCCGCCGCTCATCAGGTAAGATTGAGAATCGATCAGTCACGTGGTCTCGTTGATCGCGGTTTGATTATGTTTTTGTGATAAAAAAGATGGATCTAACGGCCAGAATTTTGTCTTATCTTGATGTGTCATGCAGCTCCACCACACAGACAAATTCGAAGGTGTGCCATATGGGCTGTTCTTGGGACCCATGGTGAGCCCATCTTTTAAAATATTGACAACTAATTCTTTGTGGGAGTAAAATGTGTTTCAGTTGATTAATATGACTTTATATCAATTGCAACTTAATCACGTCAATGAGGCGGTGACACCTCATTAAATTTTATTTATACCCACCTAAGTGAGTTTGTGGGAGCAGAGCTACCCGTCCGGATTCATAGTTTTAAATGAGGTGTCATCACCTCATTAGTGCAACTGATATAAAGTTATGTCAGTCATCTGATGTCCATATTTCTTCATTTTTTATTATTATTTTGGTAGTCAGATTTAGAGCAGACAATTTGGACTCAAAATACTATCTATGTTTTTACGAGTTTGAGTTGCATAAATTTATGTTGATCAAGTTTATATTGTCCGTTCAGACAAACTCACGAACCCGTGAATTTGACACTTTAAGGACGAAACCTACACCCCGAGAATTGACCCCAAAACCGAATTATAGTCAAATTCAATTGATTTGTCTCCTCTTTTCTTGTTCCTCTCCAACTATTGGGGAGAGGTGAGAACTTTAATCCGTAACCAACTCTCGAATGAGGATTAGTCTGAATGTGGTTAAAAGGTTGAAAGTTATCAACCACGAGTTTACGAGACCACTTTGAACACCTTATTTCAAAACCAAAATTTTCATTTCTATGTAGCTAATTAGTCTAAATATAAAATATTTATTTGTAATTTGTCCATTATTGTTTTATATTTTTGTGTTGAGGTGTGTTTTGTGGTTGTGTAGGAGCTAGAGGAAGTGGGAGGCCAAGATGAGCTGGAAAAGGAGATCAATAAGAGAATCAAAATGTACAAGAATTCATAGAAATATTCTAAATGTAGGGGACCAATTTTGGATCATCTGCTAGTGTAGAAATTATTCAAAAAAAAAAAAAATAGTGTAAAAAAGAAAAATGAGAGATTATTTTGGGCTGTGTGGTTGTGGGGTTGACCATGTACAAGTTATACACTGTTATCATGATTATACTGTTTTTGAGAGACTACTATGAATGTATTTACTATTTAGTACAGTGTTCTTTGTGGAAACAGTACATATTTTGATACCTAATTGAATATTACAACCTTGGAGAATTGAGACAAAGTCAACCCCCATGTATATTTTGAATTTTAATTTTACTTCTTTTGATACCTAGTTGTATATCACATCGGGATACAAAATAGACCAACAAACTGATATACAACTATTTTTACGATCAACATTTAGCTCGAAATCTCCAACCAATACAAGGAGCCCCAAAATCGTGGATCGCTTAATAAAAGCAGTTATAATAACTTTCATTTGGGCCGATCTTGTTTTGCATAATTCTAACTTTTTGTAGCTGAAAATTGGTTGCCTAACAATTCTTGCTGACTTTTACCGTCTTTTTTTCTCAAGTGACGTTAATGTGATTAGCATTTTTGACGTACTTTTAAGAACTGATTTTGGCACAATAGGTGGTGGTAGTGTCGAACAAATCTTGATTTTGTTAGTTTGTAAATCATATTTTGCTTTCGTTTTCTTGTGGGTATGCGATTTAAGTAGCTCGTGTTTTTTTGGAGGTTGTTCGGGCAAACTTCACCTCTTATATGGGAGTGCCGATTATTAGTGGTAGCCACAAGGTACGGGCTTTTGATCCTCTCATTGATAAGGTTCGGTCTCGTGTCGCTTCGTGGTGTAGCAAGGCTCTATCGAAAGGTGGGAAAGAGGTTCTTTTAAAGGCTGTTGCTCAAGCCCTCACAGCCTTTACTATGGGGGTGTATCTTTTACCCAAATCCGTCACTGACCGAATCCAGGTAATCTTGAATGCGTATTTATGGAAGAGTGGAGGAAGTTCAAATTCTTCGGGAATTATTTGGCGGTCATGGAAATCTCTATGTCTTAACAAGCTTGAAGGTGGTTTGAGCTTCAGAGACTTTAGAGATTTCAATATTGCTCTTCTAGGTAAGCAATTATGGAGAATGGAATTCGTGACAGATTCACTTTTGGCTCGAGTGTTTAAAGCAAAATACTTCCCGGCTACGTCAGCGTTCCTTGTCCCTAAGTGCAACAATTCGAGCTATATCTGGCGAAGCATTTTGGAAGCCCAAAATCTACTCAGAACGGGCTGTTTCAAGCGTGTAGGAGTGGGTGATTCAATACGAGCCATCGCTGATCCGTGGGTTCCGACAACTCCCGGTTTTATTCCGGTTGCACGCACGGGAGTTGATACGCATAGCATGGGAAATCTTCTAGTAAGGGACCTCAAAAGGGCGGGATCGGAGGAATGGAATGTGGATCAGCTCCAATTATTTTTTGACGAGAAGGTATGTAGCGAAATTTTGAGAATTCGTTTAAGTTCAAGAAATATTCCCGACACTTGGTGTTGGGCCTATGAAAAAAACGGAAGATACTCGGTTAAATCGGGTTATCGTTCTATTTCTCAAGTGGCGAGCACGTACGGGGGCACTCCATTGTGGCGATTAATTTGGTCCGCCAATATTCAATTGAAAGTGAAACATTTCTTATGGAGGGCTTTCTCAGGTAATCTGCCGGTAAGAGAAAGACTTCTTTCAAGGCATGTTCAATTGAGGCCGGATTGTCCTCGGTGTGGTGGAGATTTGGAGACTATTGCTCATGTTTTTATTCACCGTAACTTTGCAAAACAAACCTAATATATATATATAATTCCTGATGACCCTCCTAATTGAGTGACACGTGTCACTAAAATTTCTCCAATTGATATCTCAATTAAATGACACGTGTGGACCCACTAATATTAAAAAAAATTAAAAATCAATATTACAAAAAAACTAAAATGCCATTTGTACCCTTGCAAAACTAAAAACCCTAATTATTTAGCAATTCCTATCACTAATTCACGCTCAACAGCCCCTCCCTCCCCATCTCTTTCTCTCCTAAAAATCTGTCACCGCCGTCGTTTTGTCGCGCTTCCGCAACTCCACGCCGCCAACCCGCCTCTCCTCAACCAGGTAACTACTAGCTAATTGTTCTACTGTGTTATTGATTTTCCCTTCTTTGTTGTATGTTCTTAGCCAGTTATTATACTTAAGTTCATGCTGTGATGCTTCATTTTATTCTATTTGTAGTGTTTTCTTCATAATTAGAGTTGGATCAGTAGATGAGCTCGGCTTCGAATGGTAAGATAAGTGTAAATTGCTATCTTTTTTGGGAATTATTTCACTGTTAATATGTACTTTCTTGATTTGTTGTGGCTATAGAATATGTGTAACTTTTAGTTAACGGAACAAAAAATTTGTTTTAGTAGTTGTGTTGTCAAATAGAAATGATGCATTGAGGACATGAGATCGAGTTGTCCTCTTTAATCGTGATTTAGAAATTTAAAGTTGAAAAGTGTAATTTGTGAACACTAAACTATTAAGATAACTTCCTATTTTTCTTTCATAAAACCCACCCATTGTGTATAATGTCACTTTCATTTTGTTCTAAAATGAGGTTTACAATTACATGTTTAGTTCAGTTGCTAGATTGTATAGTCTGACCATGTTTCGACACTAGAGTAATTCTCATCATGATCAAGAAGATGAGGTGGTCAAGTATGAGTTACAGGTAATAGATGGTTTATATGGCTGAAATTATATGCTTTATAGGTAGGCTCAACACAGTAGCATATTATTTTGTCCTCTTCATTGTCATTAATTTAATTGTATTTTGCTTCATTTCAGTTTTATATAGGGCCAACAATGTATTTTATTTGTTGGTAGTACAAAGAATGTGTTGATCATCACATTTGATCTCTATTGTTTTTATACGGAGATCTTCTTCCTTTAATTATTCTGCTTCATTTTTTTTCTTACAAAGATTTTAAGAGTTTGTTGTTAAAGTTTATATATTTGTCGGTTCTTTCATAATAACATTCTATTTACAGGTTAATGAACTAAATATTGCAATTGGACCACTATCTACGCGCAATTAACAATACTGCTATGATGCATGCTTTAAGAGAGATTTGGAAGCTAGGAAATAGAATATTGACAAATCAAAGAAAATGTTGGAAGAGACATAGATGTGAAGATCAACCTTTAAACCCGAGGAAATTTGCTGATAAGTTTTAGGGGAAATTACAGGTTACTACCCTGTTAGATTCGAA